>CM069601.1:35316289-35523789 GCA_035771175.1 Paratinospora sagittata | reverse complement strand
CAATTGTTGAGAACACTCAGAAGAAATTGCAACACACAAGCTTCAATGCAAAGTTCTTGTTTTATTGATAACAAGCTGCAGGCTTATATAGCCTTTTACAAAGATAACTCACGTTTGCAACACCTAAAACGTGGTAAAAAGAATTAGTCAAAAACACAAACAACTGATCCCTAAAGAATAGGAATTATTAACAAACTGATTAACAAACAAACTCTAACAAGGGTCAGGTTGCTGCGATTTCATCAGCACATCTCGAAATCTTTCATTCGATCGGATCGAAATCAGCTTGTTTTGTTGCTGTTGAGAAATCGGATCGGGAGAAGGAGATCTGAGGAACGTTTTTGATTGATTGATTGTTGTTTTTGGTTTGATTAATTTGGTGGTGGATCGAAGATGAATATATTCAGATTAGCAGGGGATATGACGCATCTGGCGAGTGTTCTCGTCTTGCTTCTCAAGATCCACACCATCAAGTCCTGTGCAGGTCTTCTTTCGCCTCTTTTTCTTCTTTCCTCTTTCTCTGTTTCTTAGCGTTTTCTAGTTGAAATCTTTGATGCGTATATATTGATGCTAATTCTGCTGTTTTTTTTTTTTCGATTCCTGTGTTGTAAATCTGAAATCTGTGGTGGAACAAGTTATTTGTTTGTATATCTGTTAAATTAGACGCATTTTTCTGTTGAGCTCTGTTACTTTCGCTTGTTTTGACGATGGAGCAATTTTTGAGCTCTGAAATAGGGTCATAGAAGTTGTTTGGTGGTAGAAAAGTGGAATTAGGTTTAGAGAGGCCTTTGTGGTAGAATAAAGGAAGAAAGCGGGAAAACGTGGCTGAGAAATGAGAAATAATAATTGAAAAAAAAGGTGCAGAAGAAAAAATATAATTGAACTGCTAAGTCTTCCATTTCTTCCTAGCTCTGGATGATTGAATTAGCTAAATAAGAGTACAGGAGTATGAATCATAAAAAATCAATTTAACTCATTGAAAGCAACCGATAGAATGCTCTAATTCAATCAAAAGTATAACCAATTAAAACATTCCTATAATATATATAAAAGAACTCTCACTGAAATGGGCGAATTTTGTGTAAAATTTTAATGATTCAAAATGAATGTTGGAAATAAAACATATGAAACGCAACCCATCAAATTACATTTTTAGGCAATACTTATTAACAGATAAACACATAAATGATATGGTTTTCTTTGGAATGTTGAAGGGGAAAAAGATGTGCCTTGTTTCTTAAATTTGTGTTTAATAAGTGAGTAGCAGCTGTATCATATATGATGTTCTCAATTTGATTGGATAAAACTTACTGTCTTTGTCTCACCTGCAAATGTAGCTCCTCAAACCCAAAATTAGATTATTATAGAGCGTAAAGTTGTTGAATACGGTACATCCTTCTTCTTCTTCTTGTCTGACTGACATAAATGGAAGATAAAAAGTGATTAACAAAGAGATGTTTTTAAGATTATTGAGAGGGAAGAAGAAGGGAAGATCACAAAACTTGTCTTCCTTGTTGTATGATCTTCTCTATGTTCGTATAGAGGCAAAATTTTGGTCAGTAGATAAACCATAAAATGGGAAAGATGAAAAGTGACATGAAATGTGCGCGAAGGAACCCGTAGTCACATTGATATTGTATGTAGAATGTATGCTCTTGAAATTACTACTCATGGCCATTTGCCCACATAGAGGTTTTGGCATAGCTGATATTTGTGGGGTTGAATGATGGTCGCATCACCAGGGGGTAGGAGTACAATCATTACAAAAATTTCTGTAATGCTGATTAAATGTATTAATAGTTGAACACAAAGAAAAATGTTCTCTTTTCCTAAAAGAAATGATTTAAAATTCACAAACTCAGGAGCATTTGATTTTCATTCAATTTTTATGAGTTGTTTCTTGAATCAGGAACTACCGTTAGCTACAACCTTGCAAAACCTAAAGGTCCAAAATATGTAAGAAAATTAGAGAAAAAGCTGTTTTTTGTGAATATCTAACATTGGGAATTTCAATCATTTGTATCAAAATTTTGGGAAATATATTTGTTAGTAAAGTGCCGACCCATGTAGTTGTGAAAGGGCTTAGTTGAGTTGAGTATATTTTTGTTAGTAAAGTTCATTTTGCCAAGAAAATAAAGGTTGACCAAGTTTGTTGAGACTTCAAAAATCAACAACTATAGTCCCCTTTTGTTTCTTTTTCTCTTTGGTATGTTGACTGTGGCCCACTCCACCACGCTTGGCCCCAAGCCCTGGTAAAGGAGGAGGGTTGCATTAAGTAGCTAACATCCAACATAAAACTTCGTCAAATCAACTATGACATGAATCCTAATAAAGGAAGAGTGACTATTAACATTAGATGGTAACAATAGAGGTAGAGGTAGACCTAAAATAATATGAATTGAGATAATTAAGAAATATTTAACTTCTTGTCATTTAAATGTCAACTTAGCCCTCGATAGAGTGGAGTGGAGGAAGTGGATTTATGCCGCTACCCCATGTAGTTGGGAAAAGTCTTAGCTGAATTGAGTTGAATTGACTGTGGTTGTAAACAGATTCACCCCTTCCTATATTCGTAGATTCGTGTCATTGACTCCATTTAGGGCTTCTTTGATACAACTATTGCTTGTAGCTTATAGCTTTTGTAGAAGTACTTATGAAAAAAGTACTTACAAAAATTTGTTGATAATCTGTTTGACAACTTTATTTTAAAAGTGCTTTTGGTAGTTATTTTAGTATCCAAAATATATTTTTTGGTTTTAAAAGACTAAAATCGAAGAAGCATAATGGAGAAGCTACCATTGAACAACTTTTCCAAATTGCGATAGATCTGCGATTATTGGTAGTTAGTAAAAGCAAACAAACGGACCAAACTCAGCTACTGCTTATAAAAAGTGAAAAAAAGTTTTTTTGTCGCAGTAACAAACATGCGCTTAGTACCATAAGAAGAACTTCCTTTGTGTATGAATTCAGGAGCCATGTCTACGATATCTAGTTTTCTGGAGTTAGTGTTTGTCAATAATCTTCTTTTGTATTTTATTTTATAGTTATACAAAATAGAAAAAAGGGGTAACTATTGCATTTTCAGAAGGAGGAACCAAAAGGATAGTACTATTATATTCCATGTTACTCATGATTTAATTCTCGGTGTACTATATCTTGAGTAGCTCGTATAGTTCATTTTTTTACTAGGTGTCTTCTCAATGTTATTTCAAGCAGTTTTTTTTTTTTTTTAATTACATCATCCTTTAACACATGCTTATAAATTCTTTATGTTTACAGGCATTTCATTGAAGACTCAAGAACTATATGCTCTTGTTTTTGCTACTCGATACTTGGATATTTTTACTAAATTTATCTCACTATATAATACCATCATGAAGTTGATATTCTTGGGGAGCTCATTCTCAATTGTTTGGTATATGAGACACCATAAGATTGTTCGCAGATCCTATGATAAAGAGCAAGACACTTTCCGTCATATTTTCCTTGTACTACCTTGCCTACTTTTGGCACTTATTATTCATGAAAAGTTCTCTTTTTATGAGGTACTCTCTCATCTTCACTTGAGATATTAGTTGTTTTTTTGTTTTACTCGTTCCATGCATTTTCTTACTGCAATCATCATATTGTTCTATCTGAATCTGCATGAGCAATTTGTTCATAAGAAAAATTCTCTCTTTTCTGTTGGGGGTGTGCATCTGCAAGCTTGCCGTTTCTGACAAATCTATCCTCACTGCAATGGAACAGGTTATGTGGACATTCTCCTTGTATTTGGAAGCTGTTGCCATACTTCCTCAGCTGGTGTTGTTGCAGCGAACCAGGAATATTGACAACTTGACAGGGCAATATGTTTTCCTCCTTGGGTGAATCACTGTTCCCTCTTTCTTGTTCATTTGAGTTTCCAAGTAAAAGCAAGTATTATGATGGTTTCTTGAGTAATTGCCTAAGCTATACTTTGAACTCCATTTAAATGTATGGGTCTTACAATGCATTAGTTCAAATGGAAAATTATTTAGCGTTTTGTCGCATCAATAAAAACAAAACTATCTCCTTCAACACATTGTGCATTTGTAGGCAACTGTTGCAAGTATCTTTCTTTGCTTTTTCGTTTTTTGTTTGTTGTTTTATTTTCTTTTTTTAGGTTTTCTTTTAGTGTATTGCTGCTCGTAAAATTCATGAAATGATGCTTCTAGATTAGGTAAGTGACCAGCACAAAGATGTTTCTTAATGTACCTGGAATGTGATGTCCAAGCATTTTTAGTTATTATCATAATATCTATTGTGTCTGTTATTGTAGAATGGCATCCCTTGCCTCTGTTTATGTTGGACTTATTGTCTATATGCGCATCCAACCAGCCATTCTTTCTCTTCTTTCTTTTCTCTACCTCTCTTTTTTATACTTTTTTGGTTGGCAATCTACTGTTTGTTCTTCTTTTAATTTGAATAGTAATTTTCTAATTGTAATGCAGAGCATACCGAGCACTTTACATTCTCAACTGGATTTATCGCTACTTTACTGAGCCACACTATGTTCATTGGATAAGTATGATTCTCTTCACATCTATTCTATCGCCTAATGAGACATACATATCGTGATTGTCCTTTCAATTCGTTTTACATGTTATTGTATCATCTTTTACATGTTCTGGTCTTTTTGCTTTTGCAGCTTGGATCTCTGGCCTTGTCCAAACACTGCTTTATGCTGATTTCTTCTACTATTATTTCCAGAGGTATAATTGTCATATTTACTCAAAGCGAATGCTAAACATATATATACTAACCTACCCTTCAAAGAGAGGGAGCTTACTCTTTTTCTGTTGTCTGCAGCTGGAAGAACAATGAGAAACTTCAGTTACCAGCTTGAGTCCCCCAACAAAACTATTTTGATGGCAGGCATACATGATTCAATATATATTATTCAGTCACAGTTGCTTGGGAAGTTTTGTGCTCTCCATTTTTATATATACTCCTTAGAATACTTAATTGACAAACTAAACAGATGTCTTTTTGTTTTATTTTTTGCCTCGTTTACTTGGGAGCTAAGTTAAATCACCAAAGATCGCAGATGAACTAGTAAATGGAAGAAGCATTTTGTCTTAGCAATTCCTGGAAAATGCTCCAACCATTCCATGTAGCCACTTGTAACAATTTTCATGCCTTTCAGAAAATACAGTATTTTCATATATTCTGATTATAGGTGCTGCTATTTTGCATTCATTTTCTGCATTTCAACTCTCCTTTTTATTCTAATTTCTGATTTCATATTGCTGTTTGCTTGAAGCAATAATACCAGGAATGTATGTCTTCTATGTTTCAGAAACATAAAAATATGGAGAAAAATTTCATAAATTGTATCTTGTAATATGTTTACCTTGTAAAGTCTGTTTTATGGTCATGAGCTCCAAATAGAGAACACATGAATTTGTGATTTGATGATTTATGGTCCCAACATCTCAAGGAATGTCATTACCTTAATTAATTAGTATAAAAGAAGAGGCTTCAACTTCTTTTAAAATTCTTCAGGAGGTCCCAACTCCCAACTCCGTCTATCATTGATGTATCGATAGACCATAAGAAAAAAAAATAAAAAAAAATAAATCACAAAAAAAGCTTTGAAACCAAGGGTATATTTCAAAATAATCACATATTCAACCATCCAAATGTTTAAATGGAGAACAAACAGCTAAACAAAATGTACTTACTTATAATAAGCACAACCCCAACTCTGAGAAGTAGACATCTAATTAGGATAAAATTCCCTCACAAAGAAGTCTTTTGGAACTACTACCCCCAAAATTAAACACTTGGTTCCAATTCTTCTGGCATTTCTCTAGATAGTTTCTTCACATTAACAGACCATCACAACCACCTCCGGTCTGATGCAGCATCGCATCGATTTCATCTCCATCCTCCATCTCCAGCTACATCAATCACAAACAGAAAAATCAGAGACTCACTTGGCGGATTTCAAGACTCTATTACAATAAAAAAAAAAAAGCCAGAGAATTATATATCAGATAATTGTAACTGATCTCATGTAGTTTTTAGCTCATGGAGAGCTATAACATCATCGAAGCAGATTATGAATGAATTAAATAGCATTTAAGAAAGAGATATGTATAAGAAAGCTTTCACCTCATCTGGGGTCTGCTCTCCTCGAAGCCTGCGACCATCAAACAAGAAGGCAATAGAGTTGAACTCCACTGATTGTCGATCACAGTAAGCAGTCATAAGCTTCCGTAGCTGAGTGCTCCGCTTGATCCTGAAGAACACCTCGTTTCCATCCTGTGATAAAAAAGTAGTGACAAATAAAAGGATTATAAAACACAGAGTTACTGTATTGATGGCTTTACGAATGTAGCCCACACAACCAAGTGATGTTCAATATCAACAGACACTAAAGGATAAACAAAGGCCAACATCAGTGTTCATGCAGTGTAAGAAGATTACATAAAACAAAGCTTATGCGCAAACAAAAAATTAGACTAATCGAAATGGCCTTTTTTCTGTTTAATATAATTAGCAATGGGAAAGATTTAAAGGCAAAGTCAAAACAGAACGATGAGGGAAAGTAAAGACAATACGATGGAGAACGACCCAAAAGAACCTTGAAGAAGCAGCTCCCCTCATGCAACATTTTCCACTTCACTCTAACACAATCAAAAGGAAAGTGCTTTTACACGCCGGAAATTTGTTCGTCAAGAAAGAGAACCTTTCATTCAAAGATCAACAAAATTGACATAGAAAAAACACAACAATGACCAAAGAACATACCAAATACTATTGAGATCATGCCTGAGCACAATATCCCAATCAGACCTATGAGGCCTTCCCACAGCAGAATAATAAATCACCCAGTTCTTTTGGCAGAGAGAATTGGGATACTGATTAAGGGTATGATCAAAAACTCATTTGTGCTGCCAAAAAGTCACCGTAGATCCTTTTTTTTTTGTTACACACTGTAGATCCTTTCACCACCTTCAATTTAGTGCTTTCCCAAAAACAGGCCATAAAAATGGTTTCCACACCCTTCACAAACCAGGGAATATTCTCATAGCTTCTACAACTCCACCATCCATAGTGTACAATTTTATTTTTTTCAAAAAAGAGGAAAAAAAAGCAGATAGGAAGACTTGATTACTTCCTATCAATGAAGGTACCTGAAACCCCTTCAGAAAGCAATTTACCTTATCAAGGTATAATAGATTTTTCTATTATAGTTTTCAACATAACCTTGGATTTCAAAGGTGCACCCAATAGAAGCCTGATGCTGTAATCCAAGTTGACAAGGGTTCCCATATTCTCTGCTTCAATATTATATCAAAGGCTAAGAGCAACACAAGGATACACTCCTTCTGTCATGTTATCCATGGCATAGAGTTTCAATACACATACACACACATATACACACATACACACATACACACATCATAGTTTTTCTTTCCTTTGAGGGCAATATATGTATGGGTGTGTGTGTGTGTAAAGTTGATGCTAAACAATGAAAACCACTTATTCTGAAAGCTTAAAGCAAGTGGTTAGCAACAAACATATATCACCTTGTATCATGCTATCTTTGGCATAAAGCCTCAACATATATTACATAAACTTCATGCTGAATGTAGACAAGCATTTACTTGGAAAAAGTGGTTGTCAACATAGCATCATTGTATCAGAGTGAGGTGAGATTACTAGCCAGGTGGGTAATTGTGTTTGTGTATGCTTCAATGCTTGTATTTTAGCCCTTGATCGACCAAAATGGAAGAAGCAGATTCATATAGCCAACCCCATGTAATTGAAAAAAAAGGCAGAGTTGAGTTTAGCTGAGTTGAGTTGAGTGCTTGTATTCTCTAGTGGAATGTATGACCTTGAGCAAAGCTAACATGAGTCATGAGTTGGGGGTACAGTTGAACCACCTTTTACAACACTCTCTATCAGTTTAAGTGAAGTAGTTTTTTCGGCACCAAATGGCAAACGTCAAAAACATATTTTCTTTCCATCAAATAAAAGTCTTTATCATTCAATTCTCAATCCACAATCAATAATTATTTTGCCTTAATTTATTGTTCTTAAGTAGGGCTTACAGGAAATTAGTTATTTTTACATTTTTTTCTAGGTGATTAGTGAATTAGTACTTCCATAAAAACATACCAAACTAATTGTCAGCATAAAAAATTCAATCACTTATCTTGTTTAGTATATCTTCTGAACCTCTACCAAATACACTTATAAATCCGAATACAATGTTTCCTAATAAGACATCCTCAAGCATCATTTAGGCGTCAATGTTCAAAAGGATCAAGCTTCCCGGGCAATAGGCATAATTTTAAATCTTAATTAGTAGAAAATAGCTCATCAATAGTTTCATAATTTTTTCTTTGATAATGAAGTAAGAAATCCATGTCACAATTTTATTGGCCAATCAATCTCTAAGGGCAGGCTATCATATTCTGCATACAGGGTAACTTTGCCAGGCTCGTATTAAATAATCCATTTTCATGTAGGATTCAAACATTCTTATTAACTTTAGCACTTAATCAAGTATTACTAAAAATGGTTCAACATATACTACGCAAGCTTCAAAATAATACATCCAAATGCCATCACTTACCAACCAGGCTATCACAAAATAAGAAAGAATACAAAAAAGGAAAAAACAAAGCCCAAAATATATTCTGTTCAATGAATGAACTCGAATTCTTCATCAAACAGGGAACCTCGGAAATCCAAATCATACATACAATTAAATGGGCACAAGTCTAGGGAAATCCCTTCCTTTTCTTATACATGCATGCAAAAAAATTAGTGAATGACTACATAAATTCATACTAGCACACAACACAGAGAAGACAAATTCCATACAGATCCCTAAAAGCTTGTAAAACTTGAGAACATGTGATTTGCTATCAAGAACATCAGATTAAAGAGCCTTATTATATAGTTCAAATCAAGGAGGAACTATATTCTGTAATCTAAGCTCCATAAGTGTCCTTATCAAATAACTCCATTCATCTTTCACCAAGCCCACAAAAACCAATATGTCAGATTCCATTCATTAGCGAGTCATGAGCAATCTAAGATACCAAAAACATCATGGTAATACACCCATTAAAGAACATATTACCTTCTCAATCTCAAAATTACCAATTTTTAAACCCATATTCTCAACTCCAGTAAAACACAAAGATTTCAACAGACAAAATAAAAAGTCAAACACCAAAGAACAAGCCATTCACCTCCAACCCATGAAACATTGAACCAAACCCAGAAGGAAAAATCACAACATACCCATTAGATCAAACATTTAAACTAAAAAAGAGAGAATTTGAACAGACCCAATTAAAAAAAAAAAAAAAACTAAGTAATTAGTCCTAGAAAAACAAAATCTTTTGAGGGTATCATTACCTGACCCTTAACCTTGAGATTTATATGGGCAGATTGATCAGTAGGCTTCTTTTCCTCCTCCTGCCCAGTAGTTCCAGACATATTTTTTCTCTTCCTTTCTGCTAAAAACAAAAACTCTGAAAAACACAGAAATGAAGAAGAAGAAGAAGCGTTTGAGATTCTCACTGCATTTGCTCTCTTTATTAGAAGAAGAACAACACCGGCATAAATCAAAATAAACTGGATTTGATAGAATTTGAATTCCGGGTAAGATGGAGACAATTACTGGGTATGGCCCAAAATCGAAACTTGACGGCTGAAATGAATTGGGTCTCGATCACACGGCTGTAAAGATGGAGAAGTTTTTGGTGGGAGATGTTAGTTTGTCCACTTTTACTCTCTATACCTTTTATCCGTTTAGTTCGATAGACGTACTTTTGGAAGCTTACGGTACGTGAAGAACAGATTAGAGAGTACGTTTCCTGGAGTGGCATCTTAGGTCTGCTCCATCTTGCTTGCTTCTCCATTTGTATTAGCTTCTTTTTAGATTATAAAACAAAGACGATTAAGACATTAATAAACAAATACAACGATGTGGAATATGAGAGTATGACTTTGACTCTCCATCTTTACCTTACTTTTAACGTGTGAAGAAGTTTACTTAATACATAATGCAGATTCGTCCTTATCATGATAGAAAAGATGGTCTTACGGTATTAATTAGATTCCACATTTTGGTTGTTAGAGAGATAAATTGATATTAAAGAAAGAAACCCTTAGTTGATCAAATAATAAAAAACCAACAAAACGAACAAAAACTCTCATTCAGCTAGGAGGTGCTCTCCAAAAACAAAAGAAAAGGATGAAAAATACATCTTCAATTAAAAACAGAAAGAGACTCTTAAATTTGACATAAACATAAAGTAGAATAAAAAAAAAAAAATTCTTAAGGAATGGTGACTCTAACGCTGAAAATAAAGGTTGACGCCCCCGACGTCCCTTAGATGTTAGGGTTGTGTGTATATTGCATCGCACCCCCACCATCCAAGGAATGTCGGAGCGCTACCATTAGTTTCTAGTGTTGACCCGGCATCCCTTTAGCATGATTCTAAAAAATATTATAAGTTTTTAATTGTAATGGGTGAATGTAGGGGCATCACCACCTTTGGAGTGTGAGATGTGCATGCTCGAATATAATTTCTCAAGTAACATAAAATAGTTAAACCCAAAAAATTCTTCACTTTTTTTTTATTTTTATTTTTTTATGTATTAGCACTAATTTTAAAGAGAGTGTATTGGTAAGAGTACATCGTTTTATAATTTGCATACTAGAAAGAAGATGCCTAATGACAATGATTGTAATACCCTAAGTTTGTATAAAAAAAAAAAAAAAAAAATTACAATGGCCTTTTGCATAACTTTCTCTCCAACAAAGTATAAGTTCAATTCAATATGTTTGGTGCGAGTAAGTTGGATTGGATTTGCAGCAAGGAGAACAACACTAAGGTTATCACATCATACCACTGGAGGTGCAGACAAAGAAACTTGTAATTCACCCAATAAAGACAGTATCCATGTTAACTCAGTAGTAACAGTGGCTAATTAAGCTTCTATATTCCGCCTTTGTTGAAGATCTTGAAATGGTACTATGCTTCTTTGATTGCCAAGTGACAAGGTTTGGCTCAAAAAAGATACAACTACCGGATGTTGATCTCCTATCATCTGGATCAACACCCCAATTTGCATCACAAAATACTAGAAGCTCAAGTGAAGTGGCTCGTTGAACATGAAGTCCAGAATCCATTGAGCCACTTAAGTACCTTAGAATGCGCTTAACAACATTCCAATGAGACTGCAAGGGATTCTGCATAAACTGATAGACTTTGTTAACAGAAAATGAAATTTCAGGTCTAGTGATCGTAGCATACTATAAAACACCAACGGTTGATCTGTACAATTGGACATCAGTAACAACATCACAACCATACTTAGAGAGACGAAAACCACTAGTCATTGGAGTGGCATTCGACTTAGCAAACTGCATCTTAGTCTTACATAGCAGATCTGTTATGTATTTGGTTTGAGAGAGATGAAAACCAATGGCAATATGATGAACTTGAATTCCCAAGAAATAATTAATTTCACCCAAATCTTTCAAAACAAAAGTAGAGTTTAAGTTACCAATAAGCTCTTGAATCACAGAAACGCTACTACCAGTGACCAAGATATCATCAACATATACCAGATAAGAGTGGTGTGATGTGGAGTGATACGCACAAAGAGAGATTGGTCTGATTTGGCTGACACAAAACCAAAACCACACAAGGCAGATTTAAGTCTGTCAAACCAAGCACGAGGTGCTTGTTTCAATCCATAAAGTTCCTTGTGAAGTTTACAAACCAGTCGACTTGAAGTAGAAGAAACAAAACTAGGTGGTTGAGTCATGTAGACTTCTTCTTGAAGAAAACCATTGAGGAAGGCATTGTTGGCATCCAACTGTCGAACAACCCAACCATTACTGAGAGCAAGAGTTAATACAATTCGAATTGTCACTGGTTTCACCACAGGACTGAAAGTCTCAGTGTAATCAAAACCAGGTTATTGGTGAAAACCCTTTGCAACTAATCTAGCCTTGTATTTGTTAATAGATCCATCAAGGTTAATTCTCCTTTACTTTAAACACCCACTTACAGCCAATGGCAGTCCTATTAGGTGGAAGCTCAACTAATGACCAAGTTTCATTTCTTTCTAATGCCAAAAGCTCATCGACCATAGCTGCCTTCCAATGTTCATGTTGTAAGGCATCTGCTACTAAAGTTGGTTCTCGCACAACCATGAATATCTTTGGTTTAAAAATACCAAATTTGGCCCTTGTTTGCATAGGGTATGTGTTAGCACATGTAGATGAAGGAATAGGATCTGATGAAGGTTCAGAATTGGATGGGGAATCTTGTGAACCTGAAACAAATTGTGTAGGTTGTGGAGGTGAAGGAGGTTGTGGAAGTAAAGGGGGTTAGGAAGGTGTGGAAATGACATCTGTGATAATGAAGTAGATGGTACAACAGTTTTAGTAGAGGAGGTTAATGAATCTGAACTATAATCAGGTGTAGAAAAGGGAGAACCATGACAACTACTAGTAGAATTAAGCTGAGCATAAGATAATGAACCCTCATCAAATTGAACATCTCTTGAGATATACAACCTACCAGTTGAAGATAAGCACTTATATGATTTATGGTTTAAACTATAACCAACAAAAGTACACTTATCTGATCTAAAATAAAGTTTATGAACATTGTATGGTCTCAAGTTAGGGTAGCTAGCACAACCAAAAACCCTTAAAACATAATAATTTGGTTTGTATGGCTATTGAAGACAATAGCCCCGACACCAGGAGGTGATCTTGCTGCTCCCAATTCAAGAAATCTGGATTTCTCATCAACTTTGTCACTCCCTATTCATCAACACCAGGACGAGTAGATGTTCTTGCCATATAAGAACTCTGCTGCTCTGATACCATATTAGAAAATGAAACAAAGAATTGTAAAGAACTAAGATGAAGAAGATGAAGAACAAAGAACAAAGGAAGATGAAGAAAGAGAAAAGGAAGAAAGACTGATCTTATTCTCTAGTTAGAAAAAGCATATAAATGTACAAGACTTACAAGTATTTATAGCTACACTATGGACTGAACTGAATTGTAATTCTAACTAACTAACAACCTTACTGACAACTGTAACTAACTAACAAACTACTTAACTAAACCAACTATATTAACTTCCTTAATAGGTACGAAAAAAACGCACTCATGCCCTTATATTCCAACCATCATCTTTAAACATATATCTATTTCAGTAACATACGCGACGAGATCAATTAGTAGATATTATCTTAGTTGATTTATCTAAATACAAGAAGAATACATGTATTTATTTTAGGAGCTAATTGTTTCTATTTTATTAATTAGAAGACTAGCTAGTTGTTTATATATTCTAGTAAAATTCTAATTATTATATTTAAATAGAATTTTAGTTTCTAAATTGCAATAAGATACAAATAATAAAGGGTTTGTAGTTAAAATTAATTTTAGTTTCGAAATAGAAATAAGATACAGATTGAATATTTTAAATTCCTATAAATAATGGCTTTATATAGCACTGCAATACATTAATAGTTATAACACACACCAACTTCTGCTTCCAACGGCTTCTTCTTCTTCTTCTTCTTCTTCTTCTTCTTCTTCTTCTTCATCAGTCATATTGTATCATCTTCATCATCTTCTGCTTGTTTTTCTTGTGGTAGTGATATTTGAAATTGGAGAGAAACAACAGCTGTTAATTCATCCAAGTGATGATCTTGATGACTCAACCAGCTTTGATCAGAACTATGCTATTACATGAGGAAATGATCATGTTTCTTACTTGGATCAAGGAACACAGATTCAACTCTCCTCCTCTGGTGGTTTATTTTCTTACTAGATCTCTTTTTTTTTTTTCTTTTTTTCTTTTTAATTTATAAATAAATAAATTATATATTAATGTTAAAGATATACTAACGTCTTTTTTTAATACTGACACTTAGCTACTATTAAATATTGTAGATATTGCGCAATTCACCCGCATCTTTAAAATATTTAAAAGAGTTAGGTGTGGGTCATAACATATATAAAATATTTTTCTTATTTATTATGATTTAATAGATTAATATGTTGTTGGCTGCGCAGAAAGGTTATGTTAGTTTTTCTTTCAAGTTATTTTAATATTGTACTAAGAACGTCGACACTAAAAAATTTGGTATTGCCTAATTTATTTTTAAAAACTTGTATTTGCAAAAATAGAAAGTTTCTAATCGAATTAAAGATTTTGTCAGCTGTCACTTCACAAATACATCAAATGTAATTCTATTTGTTTTCTCTAACAAAATTGCTTTAATTATATCAAACCCTAAGTGGCGGAGCCACTTTTTCTTCTCCACTCTTCTCTCTTGCTATCTTCTTTCTCTGGTCTTTTGCCATTCGCCTCTTATTTTTCCCGTTCGCCCCTCCGCACCACTCGTTGCTCTTCACTTGCTCGCCGCCTCTCTCGCCGCTCTCCTCCATCTTTCTACCCTCTGCTCTCGTTTCGCCGTTCGGCAATTGCTATCTTTCTCTCTCTTCCTCTTGCTGCCACATCTCTGGTGCTGTCGTTCTTGGTGCCTTTGTTGCCAGTGCGTAAGTTTTACGTTTTAATAGTTTTGATTTTGTTTAGGTTTGAGTCGTTGTTTTGGTGTTTTTGTTGTGAGGGACATGCCCTCTTGTTGTCGGCTTGAGTCGTTGTTGTTGTTTAGATTCATAGTTAGATCTGTAGTTGTGAGCTCTTTGAGCTCTCTATTGGTTCTTGAAACCAAGTTGTAGAATGTTATGCCTGCATTATACTCCAGAATGTTAACTTCTGTAGGGAGGTTGTTCTCTGATCACGAAAATTGGGAATGAAATGGTTTCTTGGACCCAAAAAAAAATAAAAAATAATATATATATATATATATAGTCTCCAAAAATATATTGTTTTATACAATAACATATTTGCACATAGTATAGAAGTACTTAAGAAAAATAAATAAATAAATAAAAATAAGTGGAGGACGAATAGGGCTGAACAAAAATTGAAAGAAGAAGAAGAAGAAGTTGCAGGTTGGATAAAGCGAAAGAAGAAGAAGTTGCAGGCTAGAACAGGGCAGAAGAAGAAGAGGGAATCGCGGGTCACGAAATCGTCATTGTCGGGTTTCGTCGCCGGTAACGAGATTGTCATTGTCAGATTTTTTATTTTAAATAAAAATTATAATATAATTAATAGTGAATTAAAATTTAAATATATTTATGTTATAATAAATAATTTTATTTATTATTCTAAAGCACGATCAAAATTTAATATAATTATTATACATAAATATTATTTTTATATTATAAAGTTGAGATTTTAAATTGGAAACATCATATCTTTAAAATAAGAGGTTTGACTAGTTACTAAATAATATATTTAAAATAAGCTCTTATTAAAAAGAGTTAATTTTTTTAGAGTTAAAGAAATAGAGTTACTAAACACTATCTTAGATTGAGATAAAAATTTTTGACATGAACAATAAGTAAAAAAATAATTTAAGTAAAATAGTTAAAAAAAATGAGTAAATTAATATAACATATATATATATATATATTTGGGGCCCTCAAAATGAGGGGCGCGGATGGTCGCCTCCCGGCCCTGCCTTAGGGTTGGGCCTGATTGTAACAACTTTTTATGTAAGATTTCTTTCTTTCCTTTTATATATATATATATATATATAATAAATGTTAATCTAATTGTAAAATATATAAATAAGTTTAATACAATTATACATTTATGTTCATTCGATCATTTATTACACACCTTGAGATGTATATATTATATATATCCAACGAAAATGAATCTGTAATTTTATTTTTTTTACAATTAAATTAGCATTCTCCTGTATACGTAAATATATAAATTATCCCACGTTAGATTGATGAGTGGGTCAATCGCAGCATTACTCTGTATGTAATGGCCAGGTCAAAAGTAGTAAATTGTAATATTCTTAAGGAGATTTTATTATATAATCGAATTTAGCTGGATTCTATAAGATTTTGTTCTTAGTTTGGATTTGCTTAAATATAAGTGTGCTATAATTAAGGAAACTTTATCAAATTTCTTATTAACTCATAATTAATGAGACCGTAAAAATTACTATTTCATTATCATCAAATTAAGAGCATGAACTTTATATTAAAGACATTTATTATTATTTTTATTTAAAAAATTACATATAAATAATAGTTACTTTTTAACTAATAATAGGTGGTGCAATTCTAAATAAGTTGATTAGTATTTTTACATAATTTTTTACTTAACATAAACTAGCCCATGGCAGGCAACGACTCGAATTATATATATATATATATATATATACTACAAGAAAATTAGTATTCAAAGATTGTTGAACGTCTTTGAATTTGACGTCTTAATTAAAAAAACGTCCTAAAAGGGCATCGAGGATGTTTTTGGTCGTTTTTTAAACGTCTTTATATAGTAATTTTCTTGTAGCATATATATTATTGTTAATTATAATAAAACATATTTTCTTACACACTTTTCTAGATATTAATAAAAAAATTGCCCTTATTTTAATAGTATTTATTATTTTTTCTTGTTTTAAAACATATAAACAATTTTTTCTTATTAAATAATAATAGATGAAAGATGCTTCTATTTAAGTTATATATATAGACGCTTACACACATGCATGTTTTGATAGAAATTTAGTTGTTTCACGGATTTCAGTTTCAAAATAGTAATAAAATACAAATTAGATATTTTTAATTCTTAGCAGATAAGCTTCAAAATTATTGATTATTGATTTTTTCATTTCTCTTTTATTTATTTTTCTCCTCCTCTCTCGGTGTTGCATCCTGCATTATATATAGCACTGCAACATAATAATTATAATACACCAACTTCTGCTTCCAATGGTTTCTTCTCCTTCAGTCATGTATCATCTTCATCGTCTTCTTGTTCTTTTTCTTGTGGTAGTGGCATTTGAAATCGGAGAGAAGAAGCAGCTGCCGGTTCTTGCAAGTGATCCTCATGACCTTAATGCAGTTGACTCAATTGTTACTAGATTTGATCAGACCTATGCTATTACGTGGGGACATTATCATGTTACTTACTGGGATCTAGGAACACAGATTGAACTCTCCTTGGACAACTCCTCTGGTGGGTCATTTTCTCACTATTGTTTTTTTTCTAATTCAATTTATTCTTTTTATTTTCAATTTCTATACGTATTTATATTTATTATTATTTAGTGGATTGATATACATGTTGTTGGCTACAGTAAGGTGATCTTAGCTATCCTTCATGTTATTTTAATGAAATAATAACAGGCAGTATATTATATATTTTTCATTGCGAGCAATGTTAAATGGATTGAAATTAACACATCAATTGATACAAATAATTGTCATATCAGATTTTTGCCATAATGTATCAATACATGCAACACATTTTTTAAGAATGCAAAAATTTAATTTGGAGCTTTGACACATTAGATTTGTAACAAATGGTGTCTAGATTTCAATTTCCTTAGCATTTTTTATTATTTAATTTATCTTTAAAAAACTTGTCTACGTGCGCTTGTCAGTTGTTACTTCGCTAGTAAATTGCTTTGTATTTATTTTTTTAAATCAAAATTGCTTTATATTGTTTTCAAAAATATATTTTTGTAAGCATGTGGTGACTCGTTCGAGTTATGAAAATAGCCTTTTGTAAAGAAAGGTAAAACTGCGCACAATAGACTCAAATATGATCTGACCGTTTTTTCGAACTCTGCATATATAGGCAGGAGTACCTTGTGCATCGAGCTATCCTTTTACAATAACATATTTGCATGCATGCAACTTTATAATAAGTCATTATGCAGTAATGCTGATTCTAATTACAATTTCATCCATTGCTTCGAGAGTTTTTTTTTTTATTCGATTTTCAAATCCTTAATTATTTACAATATTATTATAGGGGCTGGATTTGGATCAAAGTTGCATTATGCTTCTGGGTTCTTTCATTTGACGATGAAGTTGCCTGCAAAAGATTCTTCAGGAGTTGTAACAGCTTTCTATGTAAATTTTTTATATATATTATCTAACTAAATTATCACATATTTTAGAATATTAGATTGCTGATGATTCTTCTTTAAGAAAAAATTGGCAGTTAACCTCAAAAGGCGATAATCATGATGAGTTGGATTTTGAATTCTTGGGTAATAAAGAAGGGAAACCCATTAATCTTCAAACCAATGTCTTTGCAAATGGTGTGGGAAATAGAGAGCAGAAGATTCAACTATGGTTCGATCCTACAGCAAGTTTCCATACTTACAAAATCCTATGGAACCCACATCAAATAGTGTAAGAAATATTTCTAATATTCAACTTAATAGAACTTTGTTTATTTTACGCCTTACTATCAGCTACCTAATTTAATAGAAACAATATTAGTTGTTACTTGTATATATTATCAGTTTTATCATCATACAATACTCTAAGGGAGGTATTAAGCCTATTCCTGATCAATTAATCTCTTTATCCTTTAAGGTGAGACAGTGATAAGAGTTAAACTCGAAACCTTTGAATTTCATAATCACCTTTTTACCGATTACATCAACTCCATGTTGGCTTGTCAACTATCTAATATATACCTCCTTTATTTAGACTTAAAGTTGATAATTTTCAATATAAATCAAATTTTTCCTAATAATATTTTTTAATCTCTTAACCCTTCAAATCTTGTGCATATCTTTTTGTTATTTGAGTGCTATGATTTATTTTTATGGATTTTGCAGGTTTTTCATAGATGAAACTCCCATTAGGGTTTTCAAGAACAAAGCAAATATAGGAGTTGATTACCCATCAACACCAATGCAAATAACAAGCAGCTTATGGAACGGAGATAGTTGGGCAACTGATGGAGGCCAGACAAAGATTAATTGGAGTCAAGCACCATTTAAAGCCTATTTCAAAGGATTCACTATTAGTGGATGTCCTATTTATAATTCTAATCAACCTTGTCACTCCTCTCGATTTTGGTGGAACAGGCTCTGGGCACTAAACCCTACCCAAGAAGCACAATATCAAGCTGTGAAGAGCAAGTACATGACTTATGACTACTGTTCTGATAGAACAAGGCATCCTACACCTCCTCCAGAATGCCCCCAGTGATTTTTTCAACTTGGAAGAAAATAATTAATGATCCATTATTAAGGCTTCTTCATAATGAATAATGTACTAAGATTATGTATTTATTACAATTAGTACAAAGAAAATTTTCATATATAATTTTCATTCAAGTTAATTATATATATACAGGAGAAAGGATAAGTTCAGAAAGAAAAAGAATTTGGCATAATGGAACTTACTTTATTTAACCTATAAATGCAAAAAATGTGCATTGAATCAAGTCATCAACTAGATCCTACGACAAGATTTTTATTATGTAAAGCTCAATGAAATATTATTCATTGTTAAGGGATTAAATGAACAGTAAATCAAAGAATTAGGATATATAACATTTAAATTTCTCGTACACTTATTTTATTTTATTTTATTTCCATCTAATGCCAATACACACCGGGTCAGATGTTTGAAAGCCTAAAAGGGACTGGAGCAAATGGGACTTAGACCAAGTGCCAGGTATACCCAATACCATGGCTTCTCCCGTCGATGGGGAGACCTCAAACCTAGCTCATAGAAGGTGGGTAGTTGCGAAGCTAGGATTTTATATTAAGGGGTAAAAAATAAAAAAAATTAGATCACAACTATATAAGAAAAAAAAAAAATTGTATAATACAATAACTTTCGAAGGCAATATCAACAAAGTATGTTTGAAAATTGTGTTAGTTAAGTATTATTACTCTTTTTTTTTTTAGAACAACCTTGATCTATATAGGCGATGTTACTCGTATAAGAAAAATATAATTGAATACCAACCAAGGGTTGATTTGCTGGTAATAGGAGCGAGCCTTAGAATGGGTTGAGAGACTCATTATGAGTTCGAGCCCCACCTTGAACATATTCTGGTTAGGAGAGGGAAACCCGCTAAGCGCCCACCGATACCCTCAAGTCTGGAAAGATTAGTCTCGCTACGAAGCGGACGAGAACACCTTTCGAATGCCGAAAAATCGGTCAAAAAGAAAAAGAAAAATATAATTGAGTAGTCAATAATATAACATCTAATTTGAAAGGAAGTCTTGATTCAACGGTAAAAGTTATTATTGTCTAATTTTATGGAAATAGCTTTACAAAATACAAGATAAGATTGTGTACAATAGCTGAAAAGCAACCCGATTCATCCTCAAATTTGCATATTAATGCAAATATAAATAGATCATGGGTTATACTAAGTATGAGAATTTCAAAAATAAAATGATTACGAAGGCATCCACAACAATAGATCCCAACCTCAACGACTTACACAAAAAGTATATAATTGAATCAGTTAGTTACAGTGGTTAGCTATTTTGTTATGTTGTTACAAGTTCTAGAAAGAGCTAAGTTAGTTGAGTGGTTAGAGTGTTTGTTACAGATAAAACAGATCATTGTAAACATCCTACTTGTAATCTTTGCTGCTATAAATACAGTTCATACCTCGGAGAATTCTCTAAGTTGAGAAGCTAAAATCTCATAACCTTTCATGGTATCAGAGATTTTTCCAGGCAAATGCCAATGTCTTCATCATCTTAGACTTCAACAGGAGCTCCAAGCTCTGCTCAATTGCTCCATGGCAAGAATGCTTTTGGAAGCAATCTTGGACAACCGATGTCCATAAAATTGAATAGAGAAAACTATATGATATGGAAGTCATTAGTTCTTCCTGTAATTCGTGGACACAAGTTAGAAGTTTCATAACAAGGACGAAACCTAACAATTACTTCATCTGCTATAGCAGATCATCTTGAACAAATTAATCCAAAGTATGAGGAGTGGATTAGTCAAGACCAGTTGCTTTTAGGCTGGATCTTGAATTCTGTGACTGAATCTGTAGCTGCGCAGATCATTGGAGTAAAGAGTTCACAAGAAGCTTGGATCGCAATCGAAGAGTTGTGTGGAGCACATAATCGTGCAAGAGTTCAGATCTGCAGAGCAAAGATTCAAACCACAAGAAAAGATGCCATGACAATGTTGCAATACCTGTTGAAGATGAAAGAATACTCAGATAATCTTGCAGCAGCAGAACAACCTTTTCCTGTTTCAGATCTCGTCTCATGTACACTTGCTGGACTAGGCACTTAATACTTGCCTATTACCACTCTCTTACAACAGAAAGAAAAACTTTCTTGGCCTGAGTTACATTCTTCTTTGTCAAGTTTTGATGCACACCTGGAACAACTCAATCAATTGAGTAATCTATCTATTAATGGAGGAACATACGCAAATCTTGCATACAATCGTACTTCTGGCAATCAGTCTAATGCAAGATCATTCAACACAAATTTTGCAAGTGGTCGAGGACAAGGATCTTCTGGCAGAGGTCATAATCATGATCAAAAACGAGGAGGCAAACCCAAATGTCGTGGAGGTGGAAGATCAAATAACAAACCTACTTGCCAGATTTGTGGCAAGTACAGTCACTCAGCTGCTATTTGTTACTATAAGACATACAGGACATACATGGGAACTGTCTCATCATTTTTATCTCAACCAGGCATATGTTGCAACTTCGAATACAGTGGTTGATCCGTCATGGCTTCTTGATACAGGTGCTACTCATCATGTGGCTGGAGATCATTCAATACTGCAAAGTGTGTCTGAATATGATGGTAAGTCCAATCTTGCAGTTGGTAATGGCTCTAAATTAGCAATTGCTCATGTTGGTATAAGCAGAGTTAACTCTGCTTCTTCAAGATTGTCTTTAAAACAAGTCTTGTGTGTTCCTACCATCAAAAGAAATTTAATAAGCATATCCAAACTAAGTTCTGACAATGGTGTATTTGTTGAATTTCACGCCAATTGTTGGATGGTGAAGGATCGTTGAACCAGTCAAGTATTGCTTAAAGGAGGAATTCAAGATGGTCTATATCAAGTCCCTTCTCTAAATCCAGGTTATTCTACTCTTTCTTGCTTACCTAATAGTGTTGTAGTTGTTTATATTGTAGTCTTGAATAATAATGATTCAATGAAAGCTCTATGGCACAAACGATTTGGACATCCTTCGTGGAAAGTTGTCTCAGGTTTTACAGTTGTGTAATGTCAAAATTGACAAGACTACATCAATGGATGTTTGTTGTGCATGTTAATTTGGAAAATCACATAAACAAACCTATAGAAAAGCTATTTTTGAGTACCCAACCAAACACAACATAAAACTTTAAACTTATAATCTTATGGTCCCACAGCTCAAGCAACCCGATCAAGTTTTTTCCTCTCTATTTTAATCTTGCTCCACAGTTGCAAGTGTTTGTTAATATAGGAAGCAAAGCAGATCGTGTAGGACTATTTCTAGGCACCATTTGGTCCTCAACTCTCTTGGCTTGGCATCTACCCTTCATCCTAGAGGTCGGGGTTTGATTCTTCTCTTCATTGTAATTAAGGAAGAGTTTTTTTTTTCTAAATAAGGGGGAGTTGATTATGGTAATATGTTCTTATTATCTACTTTTTGGGTCTCATGCGCTTCTCACAGCATTACTTGCCTTTGTCCCTATTACGGATCCCTCTAACTATGTGTCCGTATGTAAAATAAAAAATAAATAAATAATACGAATTCTAGGCACCTCTAAATACAGGCCTCCACCTCAATAGCTAATATGTAGCTATTTATATATTCTTACCAATTGTTTCAATTATTTCACTTTATTTTACTTTTACCGGTATAAAAGTATTTGTTATAAACGTAGGAGCTCAAATAATTTGGACCAAAATAAGATGAATCAAACCTATTCCTAGTAAAACTAAAGTTCAAATTTAAGTCTATCTGGAAAAAATATTTTGTATGTTTTTATTAATAATAATAATTAAAAAAAAAATTGAGGAGGAATTATAGAGATTCCCAAACCTAACAAGGACACGTGGCACTGCAAGAGCTATGTCAGCCGCGTGTTTGTGGTGTTTCTACAATGCTGGAAACACATGAAGATGAATGCATGCCACGGAAGTAAACAAAAGTGGGCGTGGAAGTCCTGTGGCGTGTGGGACTTGTTCCCTTTTTATTTGTTGTCAAAACAACCATTTTTTATTTTTCATAATACTAAATTAATATAATTTTTTCATAAATTTAATAAATAATATATATGTGTGTGTGTGCGCGCATGTGTTAGTGTTCAATTGATACAACAGTTTTAAAAAATATGTTGAGATCAGGCCAACCCTAACTATTTAGGGGCCGAAGCGATGTACAATAAATAAGACCCTTTTTTTTATTTTGAATAAGGTCCTTTTATTTTTTTTATAAATATTTTAAATATATTTAAAGTCACAAAATCAATACAATAAAAAATTACAAAATTAAGATTTTAAATATTCAATATTCAATATAATTGTTATATATAAATATTATTTTTAACTTCACTTATTTTTCTAGTATAAAATTAAGATTTTAAATTGAAAATATTTTATTTTTAAAATAAAACTAAAATAAGTGTTTGACTAGTTATCAAATAATATATTTAAAATAAGTTTTTATTTGAACAAAAAAAATCTTATTAAAATAGAGCTAAAAAAAAGTAGAGCAATTTTTTTTAATGTAAAAAGAAATATTATATAAGTATTTTGGTGCAAAATTTGAGGCTCTCAATAATTTAATTAAAAAGAATTAAAAAAATGAGTTATAAATAAGCTCAAACTCATCATTATCTACATCAACCAAACGACTCACTACTATTAAAGGGTTCATCAGTTAATATGTATATATATATGGGTCATCAAGATTTGGGAGCCTGGGGCGGTCATGGGCCTTGTCCCAGGGTCGGACTTGGTTGAGACCCCAATAAAAAGAACACTACGACGAGAGGAATACGAAACTAGAGAACCCATAGAAGGCTCAGAACGAAGAGACAACACTGAGTTGCACTTGGAACCAGTTAAGCAGCTGGTTGTTTGCTATATATATATATATATATATATATATATATATATATATATATTATTCTATTTTGCTTAATATGAATTTTCTATTCTAGTGAAAATATCTAAGGGATTTGCTTAAAGCTCATAATTTTAAATTTCATTTCAAAAAAAAAAAAAAAATCAGAAATGGGAAGCTATATAGGGAGCTTTGCTTGCACGTATTTAAATAATTAGTCAAAATTGACGACTTAAGTAGACACTCATTGAAATTTAGAATACCACACATTTTTTTCACCTATTCCAAGCCAAATACTTTCATTTACATGTAATTTTGATAAATAATTTTTCACAATCTGAAGGAAGCCTTATCTAATTAGACCTTCCTATCAATAGTTAACACCTATCAAAATCCCTGATGATCATTACATGATCCTAACCATCTGATGATTAGTCAACTAATTCAACATATATTCTCCCAATTATTTTATTTTATTTTTTAAAATTGTTAGAATTAATATGTCTAGATCAAACTTACATATATACAAACATACAAAGAACTTAATTGATTTATTATTATTATTATTATTATTATTATTATTAGATTCCCTTTTGTTGGGAGGAGATGAGGATGCAGATTGCATTGATTATTGTTATAGGGTGACCATAGCATATACATATATATGAGGGAATTGCGTAGAGGAAATGTAGAGAAAGAGACATTAATTATTGCTCATACCGTTCTTGCTTGCCTCCTTAGACATGCCCTTATATTCCAACCATCATCTTTATATGCATATCTATTTCAGATACATATATATACATGATAAGATCAATTAATAGATATTATCTAAGTTCAACATGTATTTATTTTAGGAGGTATCTAATTGTCATATTTAAGTAAAAATTTAGTTTAATTTCTTTATTAATTACAAGACTAGTTGTTTAATTCTAGTAAAATTCTAATTATTATATTTAAATAGAATTTTAGTTTCTAGACACAGTTATTCAAATACAATAGGAAGTTTTAGTTACTTATTTTTGGAAGATTTTAATGGCCTTATTTAAGTAAGAAGTTAGTTTCTTTATGAGAAGACCATCTGTTTCCTCTAGTATGTTTCTAATTTGGGATTTTAGTTTGGAAATAGAAATAAGATACAGATTGAGTATTTTAAATTCTTATAAATAATGGGTTTATATGCGAAAGACTGACGTAGGAACAAAATATTTGATTTCTTCTTCTTCTTCTTCTTCTTCTCTGTTGGTGTTGCATCGTGCATGCATTATATATAGCACTGCAAAACAATAGTTATAACACGCCCAACTTCTGCTTCCAATGGCTTCTTCTTCTTCTTCTTCAGTCATGTATCATCTTCATCATCAACTTCTTGTTCTTTTTCTTGTGGTACTGATGTTTGAAATTGGAGAGAAACAACGGCTGTTGGTTCATGCAAGTGATGATCTTGATGACTCAACCAGCTTTGATCAGAACTATGCTATTATATGGGGAAATGATCATGTTTCTTACTTGGATCAAGGAACACAGATTAAACTCTCCATGGACAAGTCCTCTGGTGGTTCATTTTCTCACTTTTTTTTTTCTCTAATTTAATTTCTCTTTTCATTTTTAGTTTTTATATGTATTATGGTTTAATAGATTAATATGTTGTTGGCTGCAGAAAGGTCATCTTGGTTATCCTTCATATTATTTTGTGAAATAATAACAGGCACTAAAATTATATTATTCATTGATTTATGTTATAAAACTTGTCTTTGCAAAAATAGAAAGTTTCTAATGGAATTACTTATGTTGTCACTTGAAAAATACATCAAACATTCTATTTATTTTCTGAAATCAAAATTGTTTTTTATATTGTTTCCAAAAATATATTGCTTTGTACAATAACATATTTGTGCATGAACCCTTATAATATAGAAAACAACAAATTGAAACATGAAGTTATAAGGCCATTATGCATTATTAATGCTGATTCTCTATCATGATAAAGGTGTTATGAAGGTTATAATAAGAGAGATCAATTTACTATTTCATATTGCAATTGCATCCATTGCTATGAGAGATTTTTTTATTTTTTATTTTTTTATTTTTAATGTCTTATATATCTACAATATTATTACAGGGTCTGGATTTGGATCCAAGTTGAACTATGCTTCTGGGTCTTTTCATATGAGGATTAAGTTGCCAGCTAAAGACTCTGCAGGAGTTGTAACAGCTTTTTATGTAAGATTTCTATTCTTTCTTTCTTTTTTTCCCTTACTCTTTCTACATATATATCTCCATATTAGAGAGCTGATGACTCTTTAAAACAATTAATTGGCAGTTAACCTCACAAGGTGATAATCATGATGAGTTGGATTTTGAATTCTTGGGTAATAAAGAAGGGAAGCTCTACAACCTTCAAACCAATGTTTTTGCAAATGGTGTGGGAAATAGAGAGCAAAGGATTGTACTTTGGTTTGATCCTACGACGAGTTTCCATACTTACGGAATCCTATGGAACCAACATCAAATACTGTAAGAAAATCAAGCCCATTTTTTTTTTTTCTAACTATATGAGGTCGGCGTACATAAATTCACTTTCACTGAAATGGATTCATGTTATAATTAGTTTAATAAAGTTTTACGTTGGTTTTTAACTATGTATCAAACACTACAACTCTTCTTCATCTAAGTTTGAGACCGAGGGTATATGCAAATATACCCAGCACAGATAGAGGTAGTTGATAATTTCGAATCGGAGCCAAATTTTCCTTGAACTCTTTAATCTCTTAATCCTTCAATTTTTCGTGCATCTTTTACTTATTTAGGTGCTATAATGGATTTTTGCAGGTTTTTCATAGATGATACTCCTATTAGGGTTTTCAAGAACAAAACAAATATAGGAGTAAATTACCCATGGCGACCAATGAAAATAGAAGCAAGCTTATGGGATGGAGAGAGTTGGGCAACTGATGGAGGCCAGACAAAGACTGATTGGACTCAAGCACCATTTGAAGCCTATTTCAAAGGATTCAATATCAGTGGATGCCCTATTACTGCTTCTAATACACAACCATGTTACTCTTCTATATTTTGGTGGAACAGAAGAAGGTATTGGGAACTAAACCCTAGCCAACAAGCACAATATCGAGCTCTAAAGAACAAGTACATGACTTATGACTATTGTTCTGACAAGACAAGGTATCCTACACCTCCTCCAGAATGCCCCCAGTGATTCTTTCAACATGGAAGAAAAGAATGAGCAGGTCTTCTTCATAATGAATTATATAGTATTGCCGTGTATTTACTACAATTAATACAAAGAAAAAGTTCATATATCATTGTCATTCAAATTATATATATAGATAGATAGATATAGAAGGTTGCATATGTATTGTAACAGCAAAAGAAATCCAATAATTAATACAGGGTGCACTGTTTAACTGAAAATTCTGTCATGTTCTACTCATAGGAAAGGACAAGTTTCAAAAAAAAAAAAAGCAATGTGGCATAGAACTTACTCTATTTAACCTATCAATGCAAAAATGTGCATTAAATCAAGTCATCAACCAGATCCTAGAAGACTCTTTTTATTGGCTGAAGTTCAATGGAATACTGATCATTGCTAAGAGATTAAATGAACAGTATATCAAAGCATTCAGATTTATAACATTTAAATTTCTCATGCAGCAGCAGATAAATAGAGGGAAGAAGCAAAACCAATTTACTGGTTTATGAGAGTATCAATCAATGCTCTATAAATGAAAAGGCCAAAAAAAAAATAATAATAAATAAAACAAAGGGCTTTCCACATTTATTTGTAATAATCATATTTCATTCAAACAACTTTGTCTTGTTCCCCCCCAGGTTGCAAGGATCTCCATTTGAACAAGTTTTAAGGACCAATTATAGAAAAAGATGATAACTGCTATAGGGGGTTCAATTTCTCTCTATCGATTCATTGTTTTATGCCATACATTTCATGATTCAAATGATGGTGGCATTGCCCACAACTTAAAGAACTCCAAAAAAGGGATTGACAATAGCAGAGTTCAACTCTGACCCAGCGGAGTTTAGCACTGCCATGTCCACTTTGTCCCTCGGAAGAAACAAAAACTCTCCGTCTTCTATTTTCTCAAATCCACAGAGTTCAAGGAATGGAATACCTCCTTCATAGCTACCAACTCTATCCTGTTAATATATAGTTTGAAGAAAAACAAGCAAAAAAAAATATATCATATTGAAGAATAAGTCAAAAGGGAAAAGATAGTGAACAAATATTTCAATGTAAAATCTGAAACACAGTTTAATTTTTTTTCTCTCTCTAATGACACACCAAGGCAAGGTCGGAGGGAGGTAGCCGGGACCCCAAAAGGCGAGAGCTAAATGGCGGGGGCAAATGGGACCTAGACCAAGTGCCACTTATACCCACTACCATGGCTTCTCCCATATATGTGGATGGGGAGACCCAAACCTCATGGAAGGTCGAATAGGTGCCTTACCACTTGAGCTAAGTGTGGTTGGTAATGAATGCAGTGTTGTGCTATAATAGATAAATATTTCAAGAAAATATAAAGTTGTTACCTGAAAAGATGGGTTACTAAGTCGAATCTTCCTAAATTTCTCCTCATTAGGATTCTTTGCAACATTACCAATGTAAGTCAGAAGAGTTTGGAATGCTCTCTTGACCTTTGCATCATCATCCTGCTCCTCATAGATATCAAATATAGGTGATGTTAGTGATATAGGAAAATATACTGAATAGTCAATGACTCAATAAAATGTTCTTCAAATAAATCAGAGGAAAAGCAGCTGTGTGCAATTTAAGGAGAGTTCATGAGTTGTTTCTGCAATAAAGGAGTAATTTTGTAGGAAAAACACAGAACACCACCACATGTTTGAGCCACAAATTACTGCACTGAACTTTTCAATCAATGGTTAACATCTAATATCTGCACTATCTCATGAAATATATTATCGTTTACTGACTAGCCTTGGGCTTCATCCCCCACTTAAAGAACATTTAGCATTACGCAAGGGCATCAATGATTTAATTAAGCAGATTATCAATTAAAAAACTTCACTGCCAAAGAAAGTGCATGGATTAGTAATAGTGGTTACCTTGTGATTCTGCTTGAGAGATCGGAGACAGTCTCTCATACGCTCTGCTTTAGTAGCAGGTCTCACAGGAAGTGAACTCTACAATAAAATCATACCAATAATAGCCATTAATACCATCAGCACAAATATAGATGCATAAAGGAGAAAGTACAGTGATTATCCAGAGAAAAACTGTACCTTTTTTTCCTCCACAACTGGTGTGGCAGGTTTGGCTACAGCTGGGTCCTCTGCTGGCAATCCAAGCTTCCTCCTCCTTTCGGCCTGCAAAGACATGCATAGTAAGTTCAACTTTTTCACATCTTGGATTTCATGTTTTCACTTTGCAATAAGACTTCAAGATATGCTGCCACTATTGCTGATTATTGGATACAAGTGAAAATAAAAAGAGAAGCCAGCAAAACCCAAGATGTGGGAATCGCCAACATCCAAGACAATGAGTATTGGAGTCATCTATCCTGAGAAAGTATTCAGTTCTTTGTGGGGAGGGTAAAAGGAGAAGAAAACCCATGCAGAAAAAGATCTTATTATAGCAAAATTAGTGCTTAAGTTGAAACAACTATACGATTTGAGGCTTTTACAACTTGAAGTCTTTCTATTCAAGATGCTGACACAATCATCCTCATGAGCCGAGGCAATTGTGATTTCTGACTTTTCTGTACAAATGTAAGCAAATATTTTCAGAAAACTTACGCATTTCAGCAGAATTCTTCAGATTCCATATTAAAATCAATGCTTTGGCAGAATGGTAAACTGTAGAAGTCTCATGTCAAGAGGTGTGAGAATGTGGGTTTGAGCTCTGAAGGGAGGTACTTTGTACCAAAATGCCCAATGATAGCAGCCTGCCTGGTCTAGCCAATCCTAGAACTCCACGACAGTGGATGAAGCAGGGGATAATGTCCTCTATTTTCTAGATTGACTGAAATAGCTCAAAACCAATTCAAATCATTGGTTATCACATTTTAGATTCAATAGGAATTGAAGTTTGCACCCTAAATAATATATATTGCATCAGGATGACCAAACACAAAATGAATCAAAGTTCAGCAAATTCATTAACTACAATTACAGCACAAGATAAGAAGCAAGAATTACAAAAAGACCTTATCTTCCTCCAATTTCTGACGGATTTTCTCTCTTGCTCTTTTCTCTTCCTCTTTCTCAGCTTTGCGCAAGGCAATTATTCTACAGAGAAAAGGATGCATCTTCTGTTAAGGAGGTTCATATAACATTAAAAAAATAAAGAAGGAAATTTAAACAACAAAAAGTAGATCGAGACAACACCGTTTTCTTTCGTTTTCTTCCTCAATTCGCTTTGCTTCAAGAAGTTCCTTGCCCACACGAATTCTCTCCTACAATAAACTAAATAAATTCAAATACAAGAACCTTTCCATGCACAATGCTAAAACATCAGAAGCCTTTTTTTTTTGGTCAAAACATCAGAAGCCATTGAAATGCTCAAATCCTGGAGTTTGCATAAAAAGAGACAAATATATCTCATAGTGTATTACAGAAAAGTACCCTTCCATGAAAGAAACATCTTAAGACCCCCAAAATGAGAGATTAATCATAAAAGTGTACCTCTCAACCTTTGCAAGAAAACAATACTTCCCATTTCTTTTCTTTTACTTTCATTTTTTTCCCTCTTCTTTTTCTTTTTAATTATTGAAATATGTAAGAAAATCAAGCAGCACAAAGTTCACAACCACATCATGCACATTTAAAAGGATTACCAAATAGATCTAGAATGTTCACTTCAAGTTCTTGGAAAAAGGAAACCCAAAAAGAAGTAAGAAAATGATTTAAAAAAAAAAACATGAGGGAGAAAATGTTGTAAAAATAAAATAATAAAAGACACAAAGATGTAACGTGGTTCGCCTCTATGGCCTACATCCACGGGAGAAGGAATACTTTCTTATTCATCTTGTCTCAATGTGAGAGCATGTCTAAATAGATATACAGGAATGTATACTTTACAAACTTAGTAGATGATATAAATGGCAACTTCTAGAACACTCTTTCTTGTATATGGTAACACAATCCCATAGATTGCTCTTCTTGTGTATGGTAAAACAATCCCATAGATTGCTCTCTTCTCCGCAACACTCCCTCTCAAGCTGATGAGTAAAGGTTTACCATTCCCAGCTTGGACACATTTGTTTGAAATACAGAATGGCTTAACCCTTTAGTGAGCATATCGGCGAGTTGATTATTGGTAGACACATATGGAGTACAGATCAATCCACTATCAAGCTTCTCTTTAATGAAGTGTCTATCAATCTCTATATGCTTGGTTCGATCATGTTGAACTGGGTTGTGGGCAATGCTGATGGCAGACTTATTATCACAATAGAGCCGCATAGGGCCGTCCCAGCGTATCTTCAAGTCTCCCAAAATTATATGTAACCATAATAGCTCACACACCCCTTGTGCCATTGCTCAAAATTATGCTTTCGCACTAGATCTTGCAACTACATTCTGCTTTTTACTTCGCCACGTCACCAAGTTTCCACCAAGAAATGTACAATATCCGGTACTTGATCTTCGGTCAACTACTGAACTAGCATAATTTGCATCTGTATATGCTTCAAGAACCACTCTTGTGTGTCGTTTAAATAAGATGCCCTGTCCTAGAGTCCCCTTAAGATACTATAAGACATGGTTAGCTGCTTACAAATGAATATCTCTAGGGTTATGCATAAACTAATTAATTACACTGACTGCATATGTAATATCCGGTCTCATGTGAGAAAGATAGATGAGTCTTCCTACTAGTCTTTGATACATCTCCTTATTAACATTAGTGCTTTTTCAGCTTCTCCAAGTTTGTGATTGGGATCAATAGGTGTGGTTACTGGTTTGCATGCTAACTTCCCTGTCTCTTTAAGAAGATTTGTACTGTACTTCTGTTGAGAAATAAAAATTCCCTGTTTGGAGTGTGTCACTTCAATTCCAAGAAAGTACTTTAATCTTCCTAAATCCTTAATCTCGAATTCTTTGGCCAAACACTGTTTCAGACTCTGTTTCTCATGCTCATCGTTTCCCGTCATAATGATGTCATCTACATATACCAAAAGTGCAGTGACTCCCCCTGAAGCTGAGTGTTTAATGAATAAGGTATGATCCCCTTGGCTCTGCTTGTACCCCATGTCTTTCATTACTTTGGCGAAGCAACCAAACCATGCTCTTGGAGACTGTTTGAGTCCATACAAGGAAGGCCCTTTTCAGTTTGCATACTTTACCAGTGGTTAGGCTGTTCTCAAATCCAAAAGGGACTTCCATATAGATCTCTTCTTCCAGATCTCCGTGAAGAAATGCATTTTTCACGTCAAATTGTTGCAAGTCCCAGTCGTAGTTGGCTGCCAAAGAGAGTAGTAATCGGACAGTATTCATTTTGGCAACTGGTGCAAATGTCTCCAAATAGTCCACACCGTATGTCTGAGTGTACCCTTTCGCTACCAATCTTGCCTTGTATCTCTCCAGTGACCCAACTGCTCTGTATTTAATTGCATAAACCCATTTGCATCCTACAGGTTTCTTCCCGGCAGGCAAATCAGCCAACTCCCATGTTGTCTTTTTCTCCAGGGCTTCCATTTTCACATTCATAGCTTGTTTCCAATTTGTTGTTCCAACTTTCACTTTGATCTCATACACTTGGGCTGCATCATGGGCCTTAGAGTATCTCTAATGAACGGCATCCCAAATGTCTTTGGAGGTAGTCAGAAACATGCATATATCACTAATATTTGGCGTCATTGAATTCTATAGCCACGCCATTATAGAAGCATCTTCGTTATCCCACGCTGTAAACTGAGGATCTTCAGGTTTAGGTCCAGTGCCTAAAAAATGACTCAATTTCCCTTTGTCCTTTAAAAAAGTACGCATTAGTTGAGACCACTTCTAGTAATTCTTTCCATTAAGTTTGTACGCTGCCTGAATGTTTGGTAGTTCCCCTTTCTCCGTTTTGTCAACTACTTCGTCAGTCTGCACAATTTCTAAAGTGATCGACATTTTTTCCTTTTTTTTTTAAAAAGGTTTACAGGAGAAAAAGAAAAAAAGAAAGAAGAAAGAAGGAGAGAGAAAGAGACGATGGGACGCAGAAGACGACGACGAAGAAGGAGAAGAAGAAGGGGATATGACTACGATGACGATGCTCAGCAGAGAGAGAGACGACGAAGTAGAGATGCTCAACAGAGAGAAAGACGACGAAGAACCAGTAGAGATGCTCAGACGATGACGACGAACCAGCGGAGGTGCTCAAAGAGAGAGACGATGAACCAAAGAGACGGAGATGACGGGGATGAACCAGAAGATGTACAGCGACAGTGTTGATGGCGATGGTGATGAACCAGTGGCAACGCTCAGAGAGAGAGACGATGAACCAGAGAGACGGAGATGAACCAACAATGGTGATGCTCAGCGAGAGATGCCGGAGATGTGCAATAGCAGAGATGTACAGCAACAGTGTTGATGGCGATGGTGATGAACTAGTGGCAGTGGTAGCGACAACGGCGATGAACACTTGCAATCGCAAACGGTAGAGGAGCCCACGACGGTAGGTTGTGTGATTCCAGCAATGAAGGCGGGCAACGATAATGGAGGGTTTCGCCAAAGTGTATGTGATTTTGGCGATGAAGGCTGACAGAAAACACATCTGGCAATGAAGGCCAAAAAACAAAAGATTACGGCGATAAAAACCGAGAAAAAATCCCCAATTATTAGAACCTAAATCTCTAATACCATGTTGTAAAAATAAAATAATGAAAGACGCAAACATGTAACGTGGTTCGGCTCTATGGCATACATCCACGGGAGAAGAGAAGGGATGTTTTCTTATTCATCTCGTCTCAATGTGAGAGCATGTATAAATAGATATACAGGGTTGTATACTTTACAAACTTAGTAGATGATATAAATGGCAACTTCTAAAACACTCTTTCTTGTATATGGTAACACAATCCCATAGATTGCTCTTCTTGTATTATATGGTAACACAATCCCATAGATTGCTCTCTTCTCCACAACAGAAAGAACCAACTCCAAAGAAACGAAAGCTCTAGCGAAAAATTGCATACAAACATTAACAATACATTTTCTTAACATGAGATACTGATGACTCCATGATGCAAAAGGGTAATGGAACTTAATAAAGGATTTAGGCCCTCAAGGTGTAGGACTAAGACAGTTTCAAAAACAAACTTTTCTCAATACGAGAGTAAAGTTGCCCATATCATCTCTTCCCAAGACAATGGTGAGCCCATGCACTAGGTACACCCTTTTTTTTAATATTCTTATAAAAATTCCTTTGCTTGACAAAACAAAATATTGATAATAAAGAAATGCTAAATTACCAAACTAAGTATAACAAAATGTGAATATGAAGATGGATATGTCATAAAACATTGAAAGATAAAATTAAAAATAAACATTATTTGATAAATGGTAAAAATAGTCACAATTGAAGATAAAACAAGTGTGTCAATTAAGATGATTTAAACACATAGAATGAACCTTTTAAAAAAAACACATAGAATGAAGGTCATTAGATGCACTAATTAGTAAGAGTAGCCTATTGACAAAAAAAATATGGTAATCCAAGGAAGACCTAAAATAATATGGATAGAAACATTTAAGAAAAATACAACCACTTGAAATATAATTGTTGATTTAGGTCTTGATAGAACAGAGTGGAGGAAATTTATTCATGTAGCAGGCCTTATGTAGTTGGGAAAAGGATTTGTTGAATTGAGTTTTAAAATCTAGAACTAAAATTTGCATAAGGTTCTATAAGTTGAAAATAGAAACTAGGATTGTTATTTTATATGACGTTTGAGGGTGATGGCCTAACATTTTTATGCTAAAATTTGTTTTTAAAATAAATTTGTAATTATGGTTTTCATAAAATTATAATCAATCCTTTTAGTTTGTAACGATTATTTCTTTTCATATAAGAGAAATTAAACTTTTGCTCTTAAAGGGTCAAAAAAAATATAGGATATATTGCTTGCCACTTCATTATCCATTTTCTCTCACATTATGATCAAACATATTTTGTTCGAATTTAGCTACTCGAGCATGTTCAAACTTCAATGCCTACAGAAGAGCTAAAGAGAGGAAAATCTTCTCTCAAATGTATAATAGCCCCCCGTAAATGTCAAATATTCACATGTATAAGACCAACAAAGGAAAAAATGCCACATGAAAAAGCCACCTATGTGAAGGCTTGTAAGCACCAAAATGGAAGCAAAAGGAAATGCTAACAAATTTGGAGAAGTTGATTAGTAGCGTAGCACTTAGTTGCAAGAAGGTGGGAGAGTTAATCATTCTTCACTAAGGACCCAATCCAAAATTGTTGTGCCCAACATGAGAGAGGGCTGGAAAAAGTAAATAACATTTTGAGTAGATTCCATTTCGTTCCTACCAAATCCTTGGTCCCAATTCCAAGAGTCAATCTTATGTCCAAATGGGAGCAATCATACAATTCTTCTAATTAGGGAAATGTGGAAAATGTTGGGAAGGAAGAGGCTAAAGGTTTCCCAAAGTTCCTCCCGAAATCTAATCCTATTACCTATAGAAACGGCCAATCTTTCCCTAACTTTTTCTAAAATTACCATGACCCACCCAACTTGCTCAGTGGCTTATAATATCATCTGAGAAATAAACGAATTTCAACATTAAAGATTCATTTTGCTACTTAAAACTACTGTAGTATTTCAGAATGGTGATGGAGAGTTCTTTGAAAAAGCATCTGCAGCTCAAAGAAAAAAAAAAGGCAAATACCAAAATCTCATCCATCAACTTTACAAATAGGTGTTAAACAAGATATTGCAACAAGCACCCACATAAAGCTCCTCCAGGAGTAAAGATATTTGGCATCTACTGCATGGAAGAAGACAGCTAACTTGATGCAACCTTCTCTTATAGAAGAACTAAGATAACTAACAAAGAAGAAAATCAAAAGAGCTAGTTGAACAATACCTTTTCCTTTTCTCTTTCCATTAGCTTCTCCTCTTCCTCTTTCTTCTTGCGAGCTCTCTCCCTAAAAGGATACAACAAAATGATGACTATTGCAAAGACATGAACTTTGAATTTGCAAGTGACAGATAAAATTTAAGCGATCAAATCTCCATGCAGCAATTAATTTCGAATTTACAAATGAAAGACGGTACGAACTATCAATTGAGAATCTTCAAAAGTTCTTGTATCAAGTCCTTAAAGAGAACCACAGCTTCTTCTTTCCTCTTGGTGCATTAAAAATGTGATTTTTTACCGAATCGAGTTTTGTTATTTGGAGATACATCAAAAGTGAATAATAAATAAGGTTTCATACATTAACCACAAAGTCAAATCTCAATTCAAGATGCTCGGAATTCACAACCATGTATCCAATGATCCACCGTACAACAAGAACTATAGCTTTATGCCTCATATTCTTCTAGTTGTAGTAATAAAAGAAATGTGAATAAGTAAAAGAGTATTTCAACATGAATCATGATGATTCATCCCAGAGGTCTCCCCCGTTAGCTTAAAAAAAGATGAGACATTATACAAAGCTTAAAGCCCTGGTTATTGATTAATTTACAACAGTTTTCCAAAGCTGTTTAAAGCCACACTGCCAACGACTTACAATAAAGCATAAAGGAATGGCCGATATACTGACCTTAATTCTTGTGCTTTAATCTTCATTTCTTCCGGAGAAAGAGATGGTTTGGGAGCTTCAACCTTGGTGCTAGCAGGTACCTGAATGCTCAAAAATAGTCGAAATCAGACACACCATTAGAAAGTAGCATGACTTTCTAAGAGACGTACATTATACTCAATTCTAATTGAATGCTTTTAAACCAACTTGGGGTTGGTATGATGACTGGGAATCTGCCTCAGGAAGCGAGAGTTCAGAGTTCAAATCCCACCCCAAGTATGCCACTTCCCATAAAGCTTCTAATGTGTGAGAATAGGGAGGCCCGCACTCATCTTGAGAGACTAGCTAGGTGCTCTTATGTGGACCGACCCTTCCAAACCCCACATAAGCGGCAGCTTCGTGCACCGAGCTGCCCTTTTAATGCTTTATAGAGGCACCAACAAGTCTTGGCTACAAATAGATGCACCATTTGCTTTATTGATGCAGGTTAAGATTAGCTAACAAGGGCTTCAAGGTCAAAGAAAGATTATTCCAAATCCTTCTCCCTCTTTGAGAGAAGCATTCTCAAGATTCTAAGTGATAGAAGGACACTAGGTGTGCCCATACAAAGCTAGAAGTAGAAGAAGAATGGGAAGAAGAAAACCAATGGATGAACAAGTGATTTGCATCCTTCCATTGGATTTTTATAGGAATGTAGGGCATTATAATGCCCCTTAGGTTCCGTATAAAATAGTTAAAGGCACAAGACACACTAAAGGAGAGGAAGGCCCCTTGACGCCTAAGGCATAAGGCAAGGCACATATTTGAGTGAAGCAAGGGAAAAAAATCATAAAATTTAACATATATTAATAAATGCATATTTATTAACTATGCCACCATTTTGAGCTCTTTTCACTGTGGCGCTTTCCACAACTCTCCATGAATTAATGACAATTGTTTTTAAAATACCAAAATTAATTTATTTTAACAAAATAAATGATTGTTATAGTACATCACTATAAACACCAAGAAAAATTTCTATACATAACTTAAATATATTATAACATAGATAAAGATAATTAAAGAAGATATAATTACTTGTAATATTTATGTCGAGTCGTCGACTTAGCCCTTCATATGGCGAAATGGCATCACTATAAAGTATAAACACCAAGAAAAATTTCTATATAGAACTTATAAATATATTATAACATAGATAAAAATAGTTAAAGAAGATATAACTACTTGTAATATTTTTGTCGAGTCATCGAATTAGCCCTTGATAGGGCAAAATGGAGAAAGTGGACTAAACTGGTCCCACGAGTTTGGGAAGGGGGTTTTTGAGTTGAATATAACTTTTAATTATATAGTTATTACAAATAAAAATGTTAAGAAAATAAATGATTGCTATAGTACATCACTATACATACATACATACATACATAGATGTATGTAAGTATGTATGCAAATTACAAAACCATAAGTTTTACAACAATTGCTATTAGAAGAAAAATACAAGGTGTAGTTATAATCAAATGTATAAGAGTTTCAAGCATTTAATTTAAAAATTAGAATACTTTTTGTAATTTGTTTAAATTTCAAGAGGCGTTGTGGTAAGGTGCCCTCAACAAAAAATCTAGTTCCTTGGAAACTCCCTCGGATCAACTATAAGAAAAGGAAACTTCAAAGAAAATGGCCACATAATGATTTATGTACTGATAAAAAGTATAGATAAACAACCAAATGATATTATATGACTATGTGCAGGTTTCTTCAGACGCAGGATAAGCTCGGTGCGAGGCACGCTAGGTGGGTAGCTTATCTACAGAGTTTGAAGAAAGTTGACAAATGCTATAGCCAATTTTAATAGTTGTCCATAAGGTAAAATACCAACCATGAAATCTAAAACAATTGTCTCCACAAAGAAACTGATAAGCAAACCTCAAAATGAATATCATACCAATGGCATCTCATCAATGTCTGGGTCATTCTCATGCTCAACAATCCAATTTATGGCAGTCTCAAGGCTCCCATTACCTAAGGAATAGGAAAACAAATGATCAAAAACAAATGATCAAAAACAAATAAATGCAAAGATCAAAAACTTCAAAAGTATTCAGATCTAACATTGAGCAAATACAATATAAATATTGAGATCAACATGGAATATAATATCTTGAAAGTCGTCACAATTTTGTTAATCGTTCTACAAATAAATCTCCTTTTTGGGGTCGTCAATGCTATTGTTCTCATTCGAGAAAAGTACTAGTACAATTTTTAACGTGGAGGATAACTAACTCAAAAGTTATTCCGAAGATTCCACAAAGGACTATCTAAATGGATTTGTTTCTGTCGATAAGCTCCAAGTGCATCATAAGAACAAGAAAAATAGGGTTCTTTTGTTTACTTATTATCGTCACTTTTTTCGTTTTGATAGTTTTTGTAATTACATGGATTATCATTCCAATGCTTACATGTTGCACTTTCCTAGTCTTCTTTGCCCACCTTATGTATTCATTGTTCGACATCTTTCGTATTATGATGATTCTTTTGGTGTGTTTTTAATTCGAGGGTGAATTCTTTCCAACTTGGGGGGAATGATGATGTGATTGAGTCATTATTTGTTAATATTCAAGACTTTTTGTTTTGATAGGAAATTAACAACTAGCTTTATTTTAGGAGTTGTTAGTAGTTGAGTCCAATTACATATTGGAAATTAGCAAGTTGCTTAGTTACTCTATTTTAAGAGTTGTTTTATATTAGTAGTTGCTGAGTCCAATTACATAGGAATGTAGTTCTATTACAATTAGAGGATTATTTGGTGTTACAAAAAGGGGGTAGGTACAGATCAGTCATTCCGTGATCATACCATACCAAACAATTCGCTAATCAAGAGAAGCAAGCCCAAGGGGATTTTAAGTAGACCAAATACAGATTTTTGAAGCCTAGTAAAATTAAATTGTCTAGTAAGAAGGCAACATGATGAAGAGACATATAGAAGCAGCCCATAGCTACTTCATGAAATGGTGAACAACATAAAAATCATCACATGTATGCATAAGAGAGAACAAAACTTAGAATTCTTGTTCTTGCATTTTGAATCACAATAGCTAAAGCAGAATAAAACCAATCTAGTCGCACCAAGCAACACAACGCACACACCAGGAGCAAACAGCAGAAGCATATACGAATGGATGTCCATTGCTTCAATAGAAATCTATAAAGTAGTTGTAAAAACATGCTAAGATTAAATACATAAAACCGATCTTCAAAGGAACTTTGTGCACAAGAATGCATAAGCACTGCTTTATTATTTCTAGTAGATAGTGAGGAACAATGCATCTTCACAAATAAACCAATATTTTCCATCAATACACTAACCAGAAAAATGAAGCGCCCGTGTTGCCCGGGCAGTTGGAAATCCCATTGACTCAAGTTCCTCAAGAAGTTTCTTATCAACTACTGGAACAATCATCTCTGCAACATACAAGAAAAAAGATCAAGAATTAGCAAACTAAACACCAATAACAGTAAGTAACTCAAAGATATCCAAAAGACAAACACACTAAATTAGCATTAATCTAAAACCCATTAGCAATTCCAAGCTAAGGATCCGTATCGCATAATCCAATTACTGTGCCACATGAATCAACTTCAATAAAACAGGTCCTAAAAGAGGCTTCCGTGGCCCGTTTGGTTCATGATTCAAATACAATTTTCTATATCCAAAAATCTGAAAACACCAAAAATGCGTTTGGTTCATGGATTCCAAAAAATGTTTTTCCATTTTTATTATCAAGAAAATAAGTTGTTTTCCAAAAAATGATAAAATGTGATCTTATTATTGTTTCGAAGCAAACACTCTCAACCTTTAACAAGAACTCAAGATCCCTGTAAGATCACATGAATTTACAGTCCAATGCAGTAACCCAAATCGAGCAAGAACCGCAGCAATTGATTAATGATTAATTCACCCAACAAACAAACAAAAAAAATACCCAAATTCGATCTAAACGCAATAAAATTGACCAAGAAAACAAATAAAAAAGGCAAATTCTCTCACCTTCAGCTTCAGCACTACCACCAGCTTCTCCAGCCACACCGTCTTCAATGGGATCGGGAACAGGCTTCGGAGCCTCAAGAGAAATTGGCTTTGCAATCTCCGAAGTCTTATCGGAGAAATCAGCGTGACCGGTTCTCTTAGTGTGCAAATCGCTCTCGATTTTCGATCGACACGGCTTGCCGCAAGTGGTGCAGACGAGATTGAGAACGGCTTCAGTGGATTCGGAGAAATTGGAGTGAGAAGTGAGCTCGGCGTGTTCTTGAGCTTCTTCTACGGATTTCAGAAGGACCCCACAATCTCCACATTTGAGTGAAAGTCCCGCCATTGATCGATCGATCGACGATTGCGAAATGAAGAGTTTTTATTCTGAACGGATCGATTCTCTTGCGCAGAAACGAAAACCCTAGAGCCTAATCCCTCTTTATGGTTGGTTGGGGCAGATTCTGATTCGAGTATTTATAGTTTTCTGTTTTGCTTTACTTGCTTCTTAGACCTCCGTGGATTCTGCTTGCCCTTTGTTACATCCTTGTCTTAGAGAAACTTTTTTTTTTTTTTTTAGAATTAAAAAAAAAAAAAACTGTCATGTGTTTTTTTCTATTACGATTTTCTGACATTTAGAATGGGTCATCTTTTTTGTTGGATGAGACTAATTTTTTCAGACATTACAGAAGCGTTTGAACTAACCTTCTTAATAGGAGTGAATAAATAAAGACACGTCCAGACTCGAACTAAATCGATTATGTTCGTTTTGATAATTTGAACTAAATCGATCAACCTAAACAAAATCGAACTCAATTATGTTTCGTTTGAATTAAATTTGAATATCAAACTTATCTAAATCAAACCGTTAACATCCCTAGTAAACACAACCCTCTTCCTCGGGGAAGAAGTTGGATATAGATTTTATGTATAAAGATATAACGATCAACGTTGCGGATATAATTACTTGTAATATAAATATTAACTTAGTCATTACAAAGCGAAGCCCCAAGGATGAACACTGATATAACCAGGTCTCAGTGGGCCCAATGACATGATTACCCTTCAAAAAAAAAAAAATTTCACAAATGTCATCTACATATAAATAATGACTCATTTGCCATATTTTACTGTTCATTGCACAGTCAGCACGCCAACACAAGCGCCACGTCAGCGCGGAGGTGGCATTTTTTTTTAGGTGAAGGGAAAAGACGCCTTCCCTTCAAAATTTTTTTATTTACAAGTGGAAGGGAAGGCGTTTTTTCGCCTTCCCTTCCACGTAAAAAAAAAAATTTATCTCATCTGCCTTTCTTCTTTCAAGATTTTGATCTTGAGAACCCATTACCACCCGAAGCAAATATAGAAGAAGAAGAAAAAGAAGAAGAAGAAGAGGAAGAAGAAAAAGAAGAAGAAGAAGAAGAATGGCATTATTTTTTTTGTGTTTTACAGGTACAAATCATCAATCTGATTTCTATTTTCCCTTTTGCTTTAATATCTACTCATTCTAAAATAAATTACACTTCTCGCTTTTTTTTTTTCTCATGAATTAGATCAATGCATACTATGACTGCCTTCTGTTTAGAAAGTGAAATAAATGAAAAAAAATCATTTCCTTTAAATGCAGCCGGAAGCGCTTTAGTGAGAAACAAGCAGAACAATGGTGGGCAGAGAATAGGGCTAGGGTATATGAGCGATACACCAGGCTCATCTTGTTCGACCCATTCAGATTCTCATTCTGTAAAACACAAAAAAAATAATGTCATTAACAATTATTTCTCACCCAATTTTCTACATTTTAATTCCAAGAATCCATTAAGGCCTCACCTGAAATTTCTCTTCTTCTTCTTCCTCTTCTTCTTCTTTTTCTTCTTCCTCTTCTTCTTCTTCTTTTTCTTTTTCTTCTATATTTGCTTCGGGTGGTAATGGGTTTTGCGATACAAATGAGTTCTCAAGATCAAAATCTTGAAAGAACAAAGGCAGATGAGATAAAATTTTTTTTTTTACGTGGAAGGGAAGGCGTCTTTTTTCACCTAAAAAAAATATCACCTCCGCGCTGACGTTGCGCTTGTTTGGCGTGCTAACTATGTAATATACAGTAAAATATGACAAATGAGTCATTATTTATATGTAGATGGCATTTGTAAAAAATTTTTTTTTGAAGGATAATCATGTCATTGGGCCGTCTCAGTGGGAAAAGAGGGAATCGAAGTTGCTTAACGTGACTAAACCTTATTCACAAGATCACAACTCAACCCCCTCCTCTACTCGCCTACTTGGCAGCTCCCTAGACGGAAGAGAAACCTTGCGACAATTCCAGAAACGACCGTTGAAGCAACTCGGTGTTCACAGTTTAAAACGAAAAAATTGCGAAAGTTACGGTAACACACGGTATCATTATCGCAGAGAGCTCAGAAGCTCGTTAGTGGCGATTTAAAACAAGAAGAAGAAGAAGAAGAAGAAGAAGAAAGATGTGGTCAGGGAGCGGAAGAACCAGAAGAACGGTGAGGCTGTTCTGTCCGGCTGTGTCTAAGGCGATTCAGTTAGTAGTAGCAGTAGGGTTGGAAGAGCAGCAGAAGCTGGATCTCGGTTCCATTGCTCGGACCTTCGGGCTCGATCCTGCGACTCTGAGGCTCAACGGCCACTTCATCAGCAGAGGCGTCGATTTCGTCTCATCTTCCGTCACCTGGAAATCTCTCCTCTCGTTCTTCGCCGCCCGGGGCTTGTCCACCGGCACCGACGATCGCGACGCCGTAATCGTCGATGGGAAGCTATACAATCCTGGAACCAAGAGTTAGTCCATTCGTCTTCTTCTTCTTCTTCTTCTTCCTCTTTTCCCTCGCGTTTAGTTTCTGGTTATTCTGGTGGCGTACGTTACCTGTTCTGCGATGATAACTCTAACGTACGCCGTTGGTGTGTTAGTTTTTTTCGTGAGCACCAATTATATTATTATTACTATTATTATTGAAATTAATACAACACACTTGTCAGGTCGTGAATCAGAATCAAATTGTTTTAAGGTTTGGTGAATCGTAAGATGTTTGCATTAATGCATATGTGAATTTTATTTTTATATAAACTAAGTACTCATGGAGTTTTGAACATTATTATTATTATTATTATTATTAGCTAATTAATGATTCAGACTTATTCACTTTGATTCAACTAGCGATTCGACCCAATCCATGTACGAATTACCCTAATTCACTTGTGATTCACAGGAATAGTGATTCTTGAATTTGATTTGCGTTGTTTTGGGGTGAATTAAATTGTTAATTGTATGATTCACCAATTCGAATTGCGATTGCCTAAGAGGTAATTTATACCCAAAATAACATGTTCCTAGCTTGTATCAAATATTAGAGTTAAGAATCTACTCAAATTAAGATTCCAAAATCAGCCGCCATCTGCTAATCAATGTGCTTAAATTAGATGTTGAGTTTGACACAATCCCATATCAGAAAAAATAAAACAAAGACAATTAGTTTCCACAAAAAGAAGAGAACCTTTACTTAGCTAAGCTACTTTTGGTGTGGTGTTGGTTGCAATTTGCATAAATTTTTCACTTGCCGATGGTTTAGCATTTGATTAAAACAGTTGTTCTAGATTTTGCTATTGCTAAGCATTCATGTTCTACTTAACTGTCATAATTTTGTCGATATATATCTGTATGATTCATGGGCCTTTAGCTGCATAACTAGTGATACTCTTTTGACCTGATCAAAATCTTCAAACCAAATTGCTGGGTGTGACATGTTCTCTTTGCTGCTCTGTTTTATTTTTGCAATGGAATTAATTAATGCCTTAACTAAAACTTCTTTGCTAATACTCAGGAGTGCATAACCATTCAGATAGTGACAATGGAGATTATCATCAAAATACAGAATATGGCATTGTTGGCATTAAAAGAAAGCAACAGCTTGAAGACGTCAACATGCTAAAAAAAACCAAGATTGGCGGTGAAAGTAACTCTGGTACCACACTAGAAAATTAGCTATCCTGCCCCCATGTGATGGATTATATGTTTCATTGACATCAATGCCTAATTCATGTCAAGCAGATAAACTTCCTGCTGGAAAGATTAAGACCCATGAAGGGACCTCATGTGATGACATTGGATTGAAGAGAAAGTCATCGCTTGAAGATGTCAATCCACTGAAGAGGATGAGGATGAAATCAGGCAGCTCAGGTACATATTTGTAGCAATATTCCTATGCACAGAAGATTTCCTCTTTTTTTTTAGGTTGGATCAGTACTAGGTGCAGCAATGTTTTGATAAGTTCGAAGGTATTGGCCATTTAGTGAGCCATATTTATTGGGATCAGACCAATTAATTGTTGGATGATACTTATATTTATTACCCAAATGAAATCATTTGGATAAGATAGTTTTTATAATGTGGGCTTATTTTCTGTATGTTATGATCAGGAAGCCAAGAAGAACCTTCCAATACCATTAATTCTGGTGTCCATTTAGCGTGCGGCTACACTAATAGGAATCTCAAGAGAGTGAGAGAAGATGAGTTGATCATGGCCACCCCTTGCAAAAGGACAAGATGACCTGGTATTTCCTTCTGTTTCATCCTTGTTTTTTGACAATTGGCTGTCAAAATTACAAGTTATTATAGGTGCAAATCTACGTCTATGATTCTATAGACTTAGATATTACTTTGTTTGCAGATTTCTCATCTGCAAACTGTGGATGCTGAAATATCACAAGGTTCAAAGTTCACACATATGTGTTAGCTTTTGAAGAGGAACAAAGGATTCTCTGCTTGCCTTGTTAACAGAATGTAGGTTGCAGTTTCTGTATAGAAGTGTGAACAAGGAAACTTTTTATTGTAGTTTGTACTATTTCAGTTGATATTTTTTAATACGAAGAAAAGTTGTTTGCATATCCGATTTAGTGTCATTACCATTTTTAATGAGCCTGGATTTCAATTAATATTATTATTGTTGTCACTTCTTCTGGGACTAAGAATTGGATTTTACTATGAAAGGCCTTAGTATTATTGAGTCTACATTTATATTTCATATGGTGAACTCTTTTGTTTTTGACATGAGCCTATTGTTTCAGATGAAGTCTGGTGAATTTGGCTTCAAAAAATTTGTTGTTTCCCGTCAAAAGCTATGACCATATCTTTATGCTACATCACAAACTAGTAACAGCAAATGTTTGATTTAGGTATCCATGCATGTGTGTCATCATTCATAGTCCACGCTCAAATTATTGTCTATTCGTATAGTCAATATGTGTAAAAAAAAAATTGATTTAAATTGCTATTATGATTCTAACTTCAAACTATATTTTGCTTGATTTAGATTTTCAAAATCCGCTATTAATTGTGCATCATTTTGTGTAGTTAGCCAACCTATATTCTTAATTTTTATCGATTGTGATCCTCTAAATTATGGATCCAAAACTAAACTAGGGTTTCAAGTTCTAATCATCATTGTTTGAAAATTTAATTAAATCTTTGATTCAAAAGAAAAAAAATAACATTTCTTTACTTCTTTTTTTTTCCTCTATTCATCTCTACTTCAATTTTTCTTTATATCAGAACTGTGGGATTTGATTTTTAATCCAAATTAGTAAATAATATGATGAAAATGGTGAAAATTCAAAAAATTTAATGGTAATAAATAAATTGCATTTGCTATGTCAAAACTTTTGTGTAATTCCATGTAGTCATTTCTTATTTTCATATTATTACTTGGTAGCAAAATGAAAGAGATTAGAAAAGAAGAGAAACTACAGAGTTGCAAAGTCTACACATTTAAAGTTGTGCCAAGAGTATTTTTAATAAGAAAAAAGAACACTATTGTATTGTTCTGCTTGCCGCATATCTAGGTGAATTTAATTGTTAAGTGTTCTTATTGGATGAAATGTTTTCTAAGAGGATTTCTACAGTATTTTTACACTAACTAATAACAGAAGAAAATTTTGATCATTAATGGTAAGGAAGGGATGTTCTTTCATTGTTCCTAACTTGTTCAAATCAGCCAGGAATATATTCCTAACCATCAAATCAGGGGTGTGCTTTGTTGGATACCAAGTTTATTAATTGAAGTAAGCTTAGAAGTTCATTACTCCATCAACAAGCAAAGTTAATTCAACCTTTTTTTAAGAATAACAATGGTGCAACAAGCAAATTAAGGGCAACCTTGAAGATAGCTAGCTATACATCTTCCTTGCTTTGGTCTGTAAGTGAGAGAAGACGAACATGGCGGGCATAGCTGAGTCTGCTGCCTCCTCTGTTGTTTCCTTTGCAGTAGATAAACTTCTCACTAAATTAGTTGGGACAATATGTTCGATTTCTGGCGTGCACGGGCAAATAGAAGAAATAAAGAGAGAGCTTGAGGTGATTCAGAGCACCTTGATCAAAGCTGACACAATGCAAGCCAGAGATAAAAATGAGAACCGTGCCATTTGGATGTTGGAAATGAGGGATGTTACCTTCGAACTAGAAGATATAATCGTCGCCTTCAATTTAGAAGAAAAGCTACGGGAGGAGCGGAGCTTCATCAAGAAGGGTGCTTTCATCACTAACAGATGGGCACATCTATACAAAATCAACAAGAAGGTTCAACTGCTCCAACCTAAGTTGAAGGAAATCAATGCACAAAGAGAAAAGTATCTTAATAAAAATGTTGGTGGGGGAGAAGGCAGTGGTAGCAGCTCATCTACAACAGACCCTATGCATCATTTGAGATGGGTCCTCCCTGACGCTGAAGAAGACTATGTGATCGGGTTGGAGGACACTACAAAAACATTGGTAGGAGAATTGCTTAAGGAGGAGGATGCTGAACGTCGGGTGGTTTCCATTGTTGGCATGGCGGGTTCAGGTAAAACTACTCTTGCCAAACATGCTTATATTCGTAATGATATCAAGTCTCATTTTGATTGTTATGCTTGGGCTGATGTGTCAAAGGAGTGTAACGTAAAAAGTGTTTTGAGAGATGTTGGAAGGGGGTTTGGAATTGAGGAGGGAAAGGGAATGAGCGGAGCGGACAAAGAAAAACAGTTAATGGAAGAGCTCAACAAGTTCTTGAAGGATAAGCGATATTTAGTTGTTCTTGATGATGTGTGGACGCAGGTGGATTGGGACAGATTGAGTAAAGCTTTCCCTGTAAAAGGGAACAAAGGAAGCAAAGTTTTGCTTACTAGTCGGCATAAGAACGTAGCCTTTTATGCTGATCGACGCAGCGAACCTATTGTGCCCGCCTTGTTGACAGAAGAGGAGAGTTGGAAATTGTTTTGTAAGAAAGCATTTGGAAAACTAGATTGTACTTCAAAACACTTGGAAGAGTGTGGAAGAGATATGGTTGAAAAATGTGGTGGATTGCCTTTGGCAATTGTGGTGTTGGGAGGAATCATATCGACCAAATCTAGTTTAAATGAGTGGGAGATGGTGCAAAGAAACATAAATTTGTACTTGGGCAAAGAAGAACTACTCTCTAACATAATAGGTTTAAGCTATGATGAATTATCCTACCACTTGAAGTCTTGCTTTCTGTATTTCAGCCTTTTTCCAGAGGACCGTCGCATTAAAGCAGGGAGACTCTGTAGATTATGGATTGCAGAGGGGTTTGTGTGCAAAAGGGGAAATGAAACATTGGATGAAGCAGCGGAGAGTTACTTGAAGGAGCTGATTAGTCGGGGAATGGTTCAAGTAGCAGAAATGAGTAGCTCAATTGAGGGGAGGGTTAAAGTGTGTCATGTGCACGATGTTTTAAGAGACTTTTCAATAGAGAAGGCAAAGGATGCTAAATTTGGTGATACATCATTTTTTTATGACAAGTCCTCCTCTTCCTCCTCTTCAGAAGTGAACTACTCATCTTGGAGACTAGCCATTCGCGCGGAAATAGAGATTTCGTTTGCTACTTTTATAAAACGCTCCATAACAAATAATCAGCGCCATCGTTCTCTTCTTTTCTTTGGCACCAGTATAATTTTAAAAGAAAGTACTATTTGCAAGAACTTCAAGTTTCTTAGAATTCTTGATCTGGAGGACATATGGTTCATTGATGAAATTCCAAGAGAGATTGAAAAATTAATCCATTTAAGGTACTTGGTACTGGGGGGTTTTATTTCAGGGAAAGCCTCATTACCTTCCTCTATAGGTAACTTGCGGATGTTGCAGACTCTCAAATTTGGTTACTCTGTTGAAAGTGTTTGGAACATACCAAATGTGTTATGGAAGTTGGAGGAGCTAAGGCACCTATCATTCCATCCTCGTAAGACAGCCACTTGGCACCTTCGCTTGGACAATTTGACCAACCTTTGCACTCTAACGGGTGTAGAGGCTGGGAGTTGGATTAAAAGATTTGGCAATTTTACTAATCTTGTTAAGTTAAGAGTAATGGCAAGAATAGAAGAAGTTAGTGAAGTTTGTGGTTTTGCGGCTAAACTACCCTCCCTTCAATCCTTGTCTCTAGTAGAAATTGGAGGTGAAAAAGGTACAAGCTTCACGCTAGCACCCCTTGGCAAATGTTCTAAACTTGTAAAGTTGAGGATAGGGGGGAATTTGATTAATGTCTTACCCAGCGGCAACCCAGATAATCAAGAATTCCCTCCACATCTCACCACTTTAAAGTTGGATGGAACTGAACTTGAGGAAGACCCAATGCCAACGCTGGAGAAACTACCCAACTTACTCAATCTTCAGCTCCTTTGTGATTCATACATAGGGAGGTCAATGGTTTGCAAAGCGCAAGGGTTTCCTCGACTCCAATTTCTAAGCATCGACGGGTTGTACGAGTTAGAAGAGTGGACGGTGGAAGGAGCAATGCCCAATCTTCGACGTCTACACTTGTGTAATTGCGAGAATCTAGAGATGGTTCCAGAAGGGTTAAGGTTCCTTACTACCCTTCAGGAGCTAAACATCTCTAAAATGTCTTCATCCTTCAATGCCCATTTCCAAGACAAAAGTGGGGACGACTGGCGCAAAGTGCAACACATTCCGTCCATTGTGATTTCAGGTTGGAAAGACTTTGATATGGCCCCAGTAACTACACGTATGATGAAATCAATGGGTGAGTCGATCAGCATCTCATGAACTATATATATAATTCTTCTTTCTTTTTATCATCATAACATTATTAAGAAAGATTCACTCATTTTTCTTTTCGTTTTTTGGGTGAAATGGACAAAAGCAGCCGCTAGGAAAGCACGACAAAGAAGTAACGGAAAAATTCTTGCGGGGGGAGCATGAATGATCGAAAGATGGGTGTTGGACTGGATTCCCGTGTTGGCAATGTAGTCAGCACACTGGTATTCTTCTCTTAAAACATATTGAATTCTACAAGGCCAGCAAGAGAGTGTTTGTCTAAGTTCTTAGATTGTCCATGTTGATTCTCTGCAGGTTCATCTCCCATATAGGATGTGTTAAGCCTGAAGATCCTTTTAACTATTATAATGATTTGATCAGAGTGTGATTAGTGTAAGTTTTTTTCTCCCTTTATTTGGTCTGTGTGATGCGCTTAGTGGTGATGGTGGTGGTGTTGGTTAAATGTGAAATTCAAAAATAATTGTCTTGTTGTAGTACTTAATGTGGAGAAATAATTAAGAGCACTGGTGGTTATGTATATTGTTCCACTCATATACAGTTCGTTGAGTGGTTCATAAAATGAGTTATATATATATATACTCAATTGGAATTGTGGTAGTTGTTTCTATAATTAATGATTTGAGTACATCTTCTACTTATACATTACTCAATTCTTGTTTTGCATCATACACATTTTTTTGAAAAATGAAAAATGTTGGGAGGACTTAAATTTCAACAAATTTTTTAACACTGTATTACATGACAGTATATGGTGTAATTATTTTTAACCACTTTAAAAAAGTAATGTTTCATATCTTATACAAATATCGTTACATCAGCATGACTTGAGAATTGCATTGAAAAATAGAGTGTTCTAGCATTACTCTCAAAACATATAACATTTAAGATATACTTTGTCGTCGCCAAAATTACATGATTTCTTCGTGCTTCTTAAAAAAAAAAGAAAAAAGCATTCTACACCTTCAATATTTCAATAAATAATTATTCGTCAAAGTATTTAAGTTGGACACCGTGTCATCTTTAAGATGTCTTCCATTGTTAATCGTTATCTATCAATAAATATTTAGTTTCTTGTTATAAAAATATTTATTACACAAATTTTTTTTTGCATACTTTCTAACTTTATAGTAGGCTATGAGAACTTTATGTTTATGCCACTAAATATAATTAGTTAGAAGGGAGCAATGCCCAATCTTCGACATCTACACTTGACTCGCTGCTGGCATCTAAATCAGCTTCCAGAAGGCTCAAAGTTCCTTACTACCCTTCAAGAGTTAAAATTAATGGAGATGTTTTCAACCTTCATTAACCGTGTCAAAGACAAAAGTGGTGAGGACTGGTACAAAGTGCAACACAGTCCATCCATTGAAACTAAAGAACGGTAAAACACTGGCAAATTAAAAGGTGAGTTTGTCAGCAGTCTCATCTCATGAACTACATATATATATATATATATTTATTTATTTATTTAAACTTTTTTTCTATCAATTTTCTTATATCTGTTTATATGCAATCAACAAAATATTATTAAGAAGGACTCACTCATTTTCAACTGTTTGGATCTTGCACCATGTTGATCTCCTGCAGGTTCATCTCTCATACATGTATAGGATGTGTTGAGTCTGATGAGATCCTTCAATATTCTACATTGATCAGAGTGTGCTTAATGTAATTTTTTCCTCTTTATTTGGTCTGTGTGATGTGCTGGTGGTGATGGTGGTGCTGGTTAAATGTGAAATTCAAAAATAATTGTATGTTGTTGTACTTAATGTGGAGAAATAATTAAGAGTGGTGGTTATGTATATTGTTCCACTCATATACAGTTGGTTGATATTGGCTCATAATAAAATGAGTTAAATAAAGTGTGTTTCATATATAATGTAATACTAACTGGAATTGTGGTAGTTGTCTCTATAGTTAATGATTTGATTACTCAATTCTTGTTTCATACACATTTTTTTTGAATCAATCTCCTCTCTCACACACACATATATATATATTCCAATAAATATACAATTGTCTCATGTGCAATTATATATGCATATTTTCTGAATCAATTTCTTTTCCCCCCCTTTTATATTGACCAATGAAGCTTCATGTAGATGTACACAGATTTTTTTTTTTTTTTTTTGATAGTAGATTTTCAGAGAAATTCACATAAATCAAATGAGTTTTGGTTGCTTAAATTTTGTGGCAAGTTCTTTCTTTTCTTTTCTTTTTCTTTTTTTTTTTAATTTAATAATCTATAGATAGCAAGGACCTTTATTTTCTATATGATACTAGTACGCAGGCATATGCATTGCATGCGATTTCTATTATTTTTAAATAAGATTTAAAAAATAATAAGTAAATAATATGATGAAAATGGTTAAAACTTAAAAGTTTAACAGTAATTAATAAGTTTCATTTGCTAGCTGAAAACTTCTATGTAATCCCACTCAGTCATTTCTTATTTTCAGACTATGTTTACACTAATTAATAATAGAAGACTAAAACTAAGGATGCAAGGAAAGGATGTTCCTATTTCTCACCAAAGCATTACAAATTCCTTCCCATGTTGGTCCTAGCATGTTCAAATCAGCCACGTATATATGTTGTGGAGAAGAGCAAAATCTGTGGGATTTATTTCCTTTAAGGAAAGATGATAATTTTAGTAGTCGTTTTATTTAGTAGTTACTAAAATTATTTTATTTAGCAGTTACTAAAATTATAATTATAGTTATATGTGTGCATAGCCCTTTATGTCTATATATATGGTGTTTTTCCATTAAGACATCATCAAGAATAAGAAAATATTTCTTTTCTTCTTCCGTGGACTTAGGCCTTAGAGCCGAACCACGTTACATTTTTGTGTCTTTTATTAGTATTTAACAATATATTCCTAACCATTAGAATTTTTTTTTATGGAGAACAAAACTTTCATTCTAAAGGAGAAAGAGGCCTTGCCTCATAGATTGCAATTTTTGAGATAACTGGGGGAATTTCTTCAACCTATATATATATATATATATATATATATATATAGATACAATAGCTGGAGCATATTTGCTAAGACAGTAGGCTGCTTCATTGGCAAACCTGGGAATATATTTCTAGTCTCTACCTCTAGTGGTTGCTAAGCTAAAGCTCTACAATCTTCAACAATGTACCCCTATTCAGTATCTGGATTAGAAGAGCTAGGCTATCATTCTCATCACTGTAATGTTATCACCTTCTACTTTTTTTTTAACAGAAATCCCCATTAACTAAGTTTCAAATGCTTAGAATTTGATGGGGTCCATCTCACGTTCCTCGCATTGGACCCACTTCTTTTATGATCATTATAACTGTGATCCTTAGTCCAATCAAATTAATTTCAAATTAAACCTCCATAAAACAATGGTTCTTCCTCGTTAATTTGGAAGAAGAGAAAAGGAAAAAGAAAAGAAAAAAAATTAAAATTACATACATATATACACACACTAGAGGAATTGCATTTGTTTAAAAGTTTGTTTTAAACAATGAATTTGTTTTTTTAAAAATAATACATTCAAGAATTCGACATTTAAAAGTTTTGAATTACATATATTTATATAATATAATATAATTAAACGTATTATTTTTAAGTTTTTTTATAAATATTTTTTGATAATATTCAATTGATTGTTTATTGAATCACTAAGGAAATTAATATGTTCCCTTTTGGTCTTCTCCTTCTAGAGAGCCAACAAATAGATGAGAGCATGATATTAAAGAGTTTTCTAAAATTATAAAATAAATATAAAAGTCTACTAATGTTATATCCCAACACTCCAACAATATTACATTATCAAATGTCAAAACATATATTATTTTTCACAGTCGTAACTATGATATACCTTCTATCATCACCTCTAACCTAAATTGAATGTGATATAATTAAACTAAGAAATATTTTAGATGACTATAAAAATCAATAAAGAAAAATGAAAATTAACAAAATATTTAATATGTTCGAAGCAGCAAAGTTCTTTAACTGGTCACCTACTCTTCCTTTTCTTCGTCTCACAAAAATATAAATAAAGTTAATCTAAGATATAATTTTCCACAACTAGTACTTGTCACTTGGTCATACAACAACTTTTATTGTTTTGGTTTAATTTGCATAGAGAGGTGACCACATTCTAGTTCTTTAGTTTTGTAACGAAATGTATAAGGTTTTGTCACTTCCAACCATATCTCTCCATTAGGTAGGATTTTTGTGGCCCAAGCACTTACTAGTTGAGGGGGAGAGTACTTGAAGATCATCATCCTCGTTGTTCATGAAATCCTCAGATGGAGGCCTTACTATTAAGTGGTATTCTTTGGTGAGATTAATTTTTTAATTTATCACGGTGAATACTTATAAATCCCAATGGACTAATCTGGCGTGAGCAATGATACCACTATTTTAAAAAATAAATAAATGTGGATTGAATCAAAATGAGCAGAAGATAAACCAGAACTGAACTTTGATACAAAAAATGATCAAGAAGTACAGCTAATAATGGTTTGAATAATGTTCCACACACAAGTAATAGACACATTTTATAGTTAAAATTTTTTATCTTTGGAAGAAATTAAAGTTGAATCAGTTTTCCCTGGGCATTATTGTCCTTTCTCTCCATCACAAACTCACCATTTCAATTGCTTCAATAATAAAATATAGGGAGAAAAGAAAATGTTGATGAGTATATTTTTATATATAGGTCAACTTCATTTAAAAATTGCACAATTTTTAAATATCAGCACAAGAAATCTAATTGCTTCAATAAATTATAGGGAGAAAACATTGACGAATATGTTTTTAGGGGTCAACTTCATTAAAAAACTGAACATGTGATGCACTATAATTATAAAATATATAAAATAAATTAATTAAATGTAAGACCTTGGAATGGGTGCCGTGTGATGCATGAACCATAATATAAAAAGACCTTAGAAAGGGTATCCTGTCCCTACACACATGACCCTCCTGCTGCCCTGTTTGGTGAGTTTAAAAAACTATAATTTAAGAAAAGTAAGTTTAATTAGAAGAAAGCTTAGAAGTCATTACTCCATCAGCAAGCAAAGTTAATTTAACCTTTTTAAAGAACAACAACAGCAAGACAAGCAAGCAAATTAAGGGCAACCTTGAAGATAGCTAACTATACATCTTCCTTGCTTTGCTCTGTAAGTGAGACGAACATAGCAAGCATGGCTGAGTCTGCTACCTCCTCTGTTGTTTCCTTTGCTGTAGATAAACTTCTAACTCAATTACTTCGGACTATATCTTCAGTTTTACTTCGGACAATATCTTCAGTTTCTGGTGTGGACGGGCAAGTAGAAGAAATAAAGAGAGAGCTTGAGGTGATTCAGAACACTTTGATGATCAAAGCTGACGCAATGCAAGCCAGAGATAAAGATGAGAACCGTGCCATTTGGATGTTGGAAATGAGGGATGTTACCTTCGAACTAGAAGATATAATTGTCACCTTCAATTTAGAAGAAAAGCTACGGGAGGAACGGAGCTTCATCAAGAGGTGTGCTTTCATCACTAACAGATGGGCACATCTATACAAAATCAGCAAGAAGATTCAACCGCTCCAACCTAAGTTGAAGGAGATCAATGCACAGAGAGAAAAGTATCTTAATAAAAATGTTGGTGGGGGAGAAGGGAGTAGTAGCAGCTCATCTACAACAGACCCTATGCATCATTTGAGATGGGTCCTCCCTAACGCTGAAGAAGACTATGTGATCGGGTTGGAGAACACTACAACAAAATTGGTAGGAGAATTGCTTAAGGAGGATGATGAACGCCGGGTGGTTTCCATTGTTGGCATGGCGGGTTCAGGTAAAACTACTCTTGCCAAACATGCTTATATTCGTAATGATATCAAGTCTCATTTTGATTGTCATGCTTGGGCTGATGTGTCTAAAGAGTGTAATGTAACAAGTGTTTTGAGAGATGTTGGAAGGGGACTCGGAATTCAGGAGGGAAAGGGAATAAGAGAAGAGGACAATGAAAAACAGTTAATGGAAAAGATCAACAATTTCTTGAAAAATAAATGTTATTTAGTTGTTCTCGACGATGTGTGGACACAGGTGGATTGGGCTAGATTAAGTAAAGCTTTTCCTGTAAAAGGGAAGAAAGGAAGCAAAGTATTGCTTACTAGCCGCGATAAGAGCGTAGCTTCTCGCGCTGATCCTTGCAGCCAGTCTATTGAGCCCACAATGTTGACAACTGAGGAGAGTTGGAAATTATTTTGTAAGCAAGCATTTGGCAAACCAGATTGTACTTCAAAAGACTTGGAAGAGTGTGGAAGAGAGATGGTTGGAAAATGTGGTGGATTGCCATTGGCAATTGTTGTGCTGGGAGGAATCTTATCCACGAAATCTAGCTCAGAGGAGTGGGAGGTGGTGCGAAAAAACGTAAATTGGCACTTGGGCGCAGAAGAACCACACTCTAGCATTATAGCTTTAAGCTACGATGAGTTATCCTACAACTTGAAGTCTTGTTTTCTGTATTTCAGCCTTTTTCCGGAAGACTATCACTTTAAAGCGAGGAGACTGATTAGATTATGGATTGCAGAGGGGTTTGTTCACAAAAGGGGAAATGAAACATTTGATGAAACAGCGGAGAATTACTTGAAGGAGCTGATTGGTCGGGGAATGGTTCAAGTAGCAGAAACGAGTCCTACAATTGCGGGGAGGGTTAAAGTGTGTCGGGTGCATGATGTTTTAAGAGACTTTTCAATAGAGAAGGCAAAGGAAGCTGATTTCGGAGATACATTAATCTTTGATAAAAACTCCTCCTCCTGCTCCTTATCAGAAGTGAAGTCATCTTGTAGACTAGCCATTCATGTATCGAGCGAAGGCTTCATCGTTTCAAATAATCAGCACCATCGTTCTCTTCTTTTGTTTGGCTTTCCACCTTTTCCTACATTTAAAACAAGTATTACGAAATACTATAAGTTACTTAGAGTTCTTCATCTGGAGAATATACATTTGGTTGATCAAGTACCAAGAGAGATTGGAAAATTAATCCACTTAAGGTACTTGAGAATGACGCCAATTGACACATGTAATTGCTTTGTACCTTCGTCTATAGGTAACTTGCGGATGTTGCAGACACTCAGATTCGGTAGCCTGCGGATTTAAGTTTGGAAGATACCCAATGTGTTATGGAAGATGGAGGACCTAAGTGTTGTGCGGAAACTAAGTAAAGTATGAAAGGAAAAAACAAGACAACGGATTTAACGTGGTTCGGCAAATTGCCTACGTCCACGGGAGACAACAAACTTGTATTATTAGAGAATACAAAGTACACCCTTAGGTGAATATTACAGACTAGATCTCTTAAGAATAGATCTCAGAACAGAACTCTCTAACTCTCAGGAATGTTTTTGAAAACTGAAGTTGAGCTCTATTTATAGGTGTAATCGGGGGTAAATATGTAATTTCAAATATATAATTTAATATGGTTTTAATATTAATTAAAACCAACTTTCGGCCAGACAAGCACGCGGGTGGTCCCCACGCGCGTGCTTGTCTCCCACTTTCGGCGCGTGCTTGTCTCCCACTTTCGGCGGGTGGTCCCCACACGCGTGCTCCACTTTCGGCTGGTGGTCCCCACACGCGTGCTCCACTTTCGGCTGGTGGTCCCCACACGCGTGCTTGTCTCCCACTTTCGGCGGGTGGTCCCCACGCGCATGCTCCACTTGTCTGCCACATGTGAGTGGTCCCTACAAATCTCCACCTCCACCTCATGTGGATCAAGGCTCTTTCACACCTGCAATCTCCTCCACATGTTGCTGCCTCCATTAGTGCCCTTAGGCACTACGAGCTCGTGAGATATTGATCAAGTCCAAACAATGTTGGAACTTGATACCTGTAACCACCTTTGTAAGCATATCTGCAGGGTTATCTGCAGTTTTGATCTTTTGCAGAAGAATACTCCCTTCTTCTACTATTTCTCGAACAAAATGAAAACGAACATCAATATGCTTCGTTCGACTGTGATGAACTTGGTTCTTTGCCAAACAAATGGCACTCTGGCTGTCGCAGAAAACTTCAACATTCTTCTGCACAATTCCCAAGTCTTTAATCAAACCATGAAGCCAGATTGCTTCCTTGAAAGCTTCTGTTACTGCCATGTACTCTGCCTCTGTAGTAGACAAAGCAACTGTTGACTGTAATGTTGATCTCCAACTCACTGGTCCTCCTGCCATAGTGAAAACATAACCAGTAGTAGATCTGCGCTTGTCAAGATCTCCAGCATAGTCCGAATCCACATATCCGACTATATGCTTACAACTCTTCGAATCTCTCTCGAATTTTAAACCAATATCCACAGTACCATGAATATACCGTAGAATCCACTTCACTGCTTGCCAGTGGCCTTTACCAGGGTTGTGCATGTAACGACTTACCATACTTACAGCATGTGAAATGTCAGGTCTGGTACACACCATAGCATACATCAAGGCACCAACAGCATTTGCATATGGAATCTTCTCCATTTGCTTCTTCTGATCCTCGGAATTTGGTGACATTGATGAACTTAGCTTGAAATGTGGTGCCAATGGTGTGCTCACAGGTTTTGTGTCATTGCCGATGTCAAAAGTTTGAAGAACTTTCTTCAAGTACTGAGTCTGAGTCAAACAGATTTTGCCTTTGACTCTGTCTCGAGTTATCTCCATCCCGAGAATTTTTCTGGCCTCTCCAAGATCCTTCATTTCAAACTCTGAGCTCAATTGAGCCTTGAGCTTGTTGATCTCCACCTTGCTTTTAGATGCGATTAACATATCATCTACATATAAAAGCAAGTAGATAAATGTTCCATCTTGAAGTTTGCGATAGTAGACACAATGATCAAACTGACTCCGAGTATATTTTTGCCCTTGGATGAAGCTGTCAAATCGCTTGTACCACTGTCTCGGTGACTGCTTCAGGCCATACAATGACTTGCTCAACTTGCAAGCCCAATTCTCCCTTCCTGGTACTTTGAATCCATCTGGTTGAGACATATATATCTCCTCTTCCAAATTACCATGCAGAAAAGCAGTTTTGACATCGAGTTGGGCTAACTCGAGATCAAACTGTGCAACCAAAGCCAATAATATTCGAATTGACGAATGCTTAACAACAGGTGAGAATACCTCATTGTAGTCAATTCCTTCCCTCTGAGCGTAGCCTTTTGCTACCAGTCTGGCTTTGTATCGGATAGCATCTGTGCTAGGAGAGCCTTCCTTCTTAGCGAAAATCCATTTGCAGCCAATTGATTTCTTTCCTTTTGGAAGTGGAACCAACTTCCAAGTCTGATTCTGATGGAGTGATGTCATCTCCTCATTCATTGCCATTTTCCACTTATCACTTTCCATACTCTGAATAGCATCTTTGTAATTGTATGGAATATCGTCTCCGGTGACTGGAAATGCATATGCAACCATGTCAGTGTACCGAGCAGGTTTGCGGATTTCTCTTCTTGGTCGACTGGTGGCAATTGAATCTGGTTCTTGACTGATGTCTGGTCCTGGAGCCTCCAACTCAACTGAGATTTCCTCTTCTTCTTCAGGATGGTTGGATATCTCTGCTGACTTGCTAGGAGTTACTGGAATATCTAACTCCACCTGCTGAGACAAATCTGGATCGTGAATTTCTTTATCAGAAACTGTATGCTTTAACATCACGGATTCATCAAAAGTTACATCTCGACTTTTGACAATTGTCTTTGTATCAGGGTTCCATAGTCGGAAAGCCTTAACTCCCTCACTAAAGCCCATGAAAATCGCTTTCTTGGACCTAGGATCCAGTTTGGATTCCTTCACATGGAAATATGCAGTGCATCCAAAAATGCGCAGAGAATCATAATCTGAAACGGGGTGTCCAGACCATACCTCCTTGGGAGTTTTGCCATCTAGTGCTGTTGCAGGAAGTCGATTGATGATATGAGAGGCATATGACAAAGCTTCAGCCCAAAATGCCTTGCTCAGTCCAGAATGAGATAACATGCAGCGAACTTTATCTATCAAAGTACGATTCATGCGTTCAGCAACACCGTTTTGTTGTGGCGTGCCTGGGACTGTGAAATGTCTGACAATCCCTTCATTCTCACAAAATTTCTGAAATGGGTCTGACTTGTATTCTCCTCCATTATCAGATCTGAGCCTCTTAATCTTCCTTCCCGTTTGGGTTTCTACCATTTTCTTCCATATAAGAAAGGTATCGAGCACTTCATCTTTGTGCTTCATGGTATAAACCCAAACATAACGAGAGAAATCATCAATAAAAGTAACAAACCAACGTTTACCTCCCAATGAAGCATTTTGAGAGGGTCCCCAGACATCGGTATGAACATAATCTAATGTTCCTTTTGTGCGGTGGATGGCAGTTCCAAACTTGACTCTAGTCTGCTTGCCTAAGATACAGTGCTCGCAGAAGTCAAGTTTCCCGGTTTTAGCACCTTTCAGAGAACCTTGCTTGATCAAGGTTTGAAGAGCTTTCTCTCCAACATGTCCGAGCCGCATGTGCCAAAGTCGGGAAGTGTCTGTTGAATCATCATTAGAACTGGTGCAAGCTGAGACACTTCCGATTACTGTGTGTCCATCAAGGAAATAAAGATTTCCTTTCTGAGTACCCTTCATGGCCAAGAATGCTCCACGTACAACTTTCAGAACTCCACCTTCAATGGTTACCTTGTAACCGCTGGAATCAAGGACTCCTAAGGATATCAGATTTTTCTTCAGATCTGGAACATATCTGACGTCCGTGAGCCGTCTTGTTGTACCGTCATGCATCTTAAGGCGTATAGTTCCAATACCTTTTGTGCGGCAGGTATTGTTGTTGCCCATGACCACGACTCCTCCATCGAACTCATCCAACTTTGAGAACCAATGGCGATTTGGACACATATGATAGGAACATCCGGAATCTAAAATCCATCTATCAGACTGAATGTCTATAGATGAAACTGAGAACGCAGAATCTTCTTCAGTTTTTTGTGCTACATTTGCATCTGTCTTGCCCTTATTTGGACAATCTTTCTTCCAGTGTCCCTTTTGGTGACAATAGGCACATTCATCCTTCCCAAGACGTTGACGTGATGAAGGTCCTTTTGACTTTGAGCGAGATCGGCCTCGCCCACTGGATTTATCAGATCTGTTGTTATCCCTGCCTCTGGAGACTGTCAAGGCTGCTGGTGATGCTTCCTTGTGATCGCGCTGGTCCTTCCTTCGATACTCGTTGTTCACCAAAGCATTTGAAACATCACTGAATTTAACCTCATCTTTACCATATAGCAAAGTTGTTGTTAAATGTTCATATCTTTCAGGCAAAGAGTTTAACAACAATAGTGCCTTGTCCTCATCAAGAGGGTCGACATCAAGATTTAGTAGATCAGCAAGAATCTTGTTAAAATTATCAAGATGTTCACTCATGGAGGTACCTTCCTTGTACTGAAAACGATAGAGCTTCTTCTTCAGGTAGAGGCGGTTCTCTACGCTTTTCGTCATGTATTTGTCCTCCAGTTTCTTCCAGAGACATATTGCCATAGTCTCTTTCATGACAAAGTATTTCTGATCTTTGGCCAAGCAGAGTCTGATTGTTCCACAAGCTTGACGATTGACGAAATACCAATCATCATCGGACATATCCTTGGGCTTGGTTTCCAAGGCGATATGTGAGCCTTCTCGGAATAAAAGATCTTGAACTTCGCATTGCCACATGCCAAAGTTGTTGGTGCCGTTGAATTTCTCCACCTCGAACTTTGCATTAGACATCGAACTTCTTTGCCAAGGCCTGCTTGTGCTTGGGATTTCCTCTGCCATTTAGACCGAAGATATTTATGACTTAGCAGCTGAATCTGTAGAAACTGAGTGCACGGTTGCGTCCGGAACGGTCGAAAATGGTGGAAACGAGTCTGACTTTGCTGAAATCAGACGAAAAATGAGCCGAATAAGGTTGGTCAACAAGAATTGATGAATAGGGTCGGGCTGAACCGAACTGGGCCGTGAACAGTGACGGGCTGTGAACAGTTCTGGGCTGTAAACAGTGACGGACCTAACAGTTTCTGGGCTTGAACAGTGACGGGCTGTGAACAGTTCTGGGCTTGAACAGTGATGGACTGTGAACAGTTCTGGGCTGTAAACAGTACGGACTGTGAACAGTTCTGGGCTTGAACAGTGTCGGACCTCGGACCGGGAACAGTATCGGACCGGTGAACAGTGTCGGACCGGTGAACAGTGTCGGACCGGTGAACAGTGACTGCGGGCCGGTATGAATAGTGTACGCAGTGGTCGGTATGAACAGTGAACGGCTGTTTCCGGTGTGAACAGTGCTGCCAGGCTCAAACTTTGATCGGCTCCTGGGGACTCGTTTCTTCTCCGTTTTTCTCGCCGTTTATTGCGTTGGACTCCTGAGAACAAGAGCTACCTCCTCGGGTGATCAGAACACAGTTTTGATCACGTTTACAGAAACTCAAAATTTCGACACAGTCTCGAAATTTCGACAGTGTCCGTTTTTCTTCCAAAACTTCACCTTGTCTCTGATACCAATTTGTTGTGCGGAAACTAAGTAAAGTATGAAAGGAAAAAACAAGACAACGGATTTAACGTGGTTCGGCAAATTGCCTACGTCCACGGGAGACAACAAACTTGTATTATTAGAGAATACAAAGTACACCCTTAGGTGAATATTACAGACTAGATCTCTTAAGAATAGATCTCAGAACAGAACTCTCTAACTCTCAGGAATGTTTTTGAAAACTGAAGTTGAGCTCTATTTATAGGTGTAATCGGGGGCAAATATGTAATTTCAAATATATAATTTAATATGGTTTTAATATTAATTAAAACCAACTTTCGGCCAGACAAGCACGCGGGTGGTCCCCACGCGCGTGCTTGTCTCCCACTTTCGGCGCGTGCTTGTCTCCCACTTTCGGCGGGTGGTCCCCACACGCGTGCTCCACTTTCGGCTGGTGGTCCCCACACGCGTGCTCCACTTTCGGCTGGTGGTCCCCACACGCGTGCTTGTCTCCCACTTTCGGCGGGTGGTCCCCACGCGCATGCTCCACTTGTCTGCCACATGTGAGTGGTCCCTACACTAAGGTATCTATCATTTTCTTATGGTACACCCACTAGGCACCTTTGCATTGGAAATTTGAGAAACCTTCATTCTCTGAAGGGTGTAGAGACTGGGAGCTGGATGGAAAGTTTTGGCAATTTTACTGATCTTGTTAAGTTAGGAATAAGAGCAAGAAGAGAAGAAGTTAGTGAAGTATGTTGTTTTGTTGCGAAACTCCACACCCTCCAATCCTTGTCTCTAGTGTTGGAAGAAGAACTTAGTACTGATGAAAACAGTATAATTAGTTTCACACTAGCACCACTACACAAATGTCATAAACTTCAAAGATTGGAGATACTAGGAGCATTGATGAAAGCATTACCCAACAACAACCCAGATGATAATCAACAATTCCCTCCACATCTCACCACTTTACAGTTGAATAGAACTAAACTTGAGGAAGATCCAATGCCGACGCTGGAGAAACTACCCAACTTACTCCATCTTCAACTCCTTAAAAATTCGTACAAGGGGAGGTCCATGGTTTGCAAAGCAAAAGGGTTCCCTCGACTGCAATTTCTAATCATCGAGAAGTTACAAGAGTTGGTGGAGTGGAGGGTGGAAGAAGGAGCAATGCCCAATCTTCGACGTCTGTACTTGTCTTATTGCCTGCGGCTAGAGAGAGTTCCAGATGGATTAAAGTTCCTTACTACCCTGCAAGAGCTAAAACTCAAAGGCACGTCTTCATCCTTCATTGATCGTATCAAAGACACAAGTGGTGAGGACTGGTGCAAAGTGCAACACGTTCCATCCATTGTAATTATAGAATGGTAAAACACTCAAAAATTAACAGGTGAGTTGATTAGCATTTTCATGAACTCTATATATTTATACTTTTTTTTTTTTTTAATTCTTCTTTCTTATTTTCTATTAATTTCGTATATATGTTTTATATGCAATCAACATAGTATTATTAAGAAAGATTCACTCATTTTCAATTGTTCGGATCTTGCACCATGTTGATCTTCTGCAGGTTCAACTCCCATGTAGGATGTGTTGAGCCATGAAGATCCTTTATTTGATATGTGTGATGTGGTGGTGGTGGTGATGGCGGTGTTGGTAGAATGTCAACTTCAAAAATAATTGTCTTTTTTTTTAAGTAATACTCAGTTGGTTGAGTGGCTCATAGAATGAGTTAAATAAAGTGTATCTCATCTTATTAATGTATACTAATTGGAATTCATGAGGAATTGTCTCTATAGTCAACTTGTTGATTACATCTTCTGTTCATACTCATTCTGATTTACATCATATACATATTTTGTGAATCAGTCTCCCCTCTCGCCTTTAAAAACAATTTGAGTCACTCTTATTTTCTAAACAAAAAAAGACATGAGACCCCATCTACCAATTACTGGGACCAGAATAGTGTGGCTTGCCTTCATCTTTCTTTCTTTTCCATTAGTCATTTTCGTATACATTCCAACACAGCTGGCCTTAGTTGGAATCTTGCGAGATGTTTCAAAAGAAAAAGATGATTTTGATGAATTGCATTCAAAGTTGAGGTTATAGTCAATATTATTTAGACAAATTTATGGCTCTATCGGAATGCTTAGCTTTAGAAAACACTAATTATTATCTTCAAGAAAATGAGGCAAAGGTGATGAGAACAGGTGATAATACTAGGAATGTTATGGCAGGTGATGAGAACAGGTGATAATACTAGGAATGTTATGGCTAGGACGTAATCGACAGACTTTTGAAGATGTTGCTAGGAGCGTTGACAATCTTTGAAACGATATAATCATTATGGCTAACTCGTCTGGTTGCTTTTTAAATTAATTGGGGGTATTCTTTTACATATTGGGCTAGGAAATGAGACTAGTATGTTTGCTTGAGATTTATTATTGTGATTTTTATGATTATGAGTATCCTATTTTGTGTCTTGGTCTTTTTGCTGGAGTATCTCTTGTGCTATACAAACCTGCTGCTGTACTTTTTCTTTTGTCTATCAATATATCTCTTTGTTTCTACTAAATATATATATATATATATATTATTTAGACGTGCACTTGGTTTACATTCGTGCAACCGTAAACTCAATTAATGATCACTTGAGTTTTGTATGTATGATTGAGATCGTATATATATGAATGTACATAACAATATTTAATAATTTTTGAAAAAATTGTTTCCAAAGTATGTCACTTTATTGACTTTCTCTAAGGAATTTGAATTCTTCTTATTTTCAAATTAGAAAAGAAATGAGACCTTACAAGGATTGCCCTACCCAACAACTAAAGGAAAAGTACAACTTGAAGTAATATTTCTTTCCCTTTAATACTTTCATACAAGAAGGAAAGGAAAAAAGATGGTATACCCAACCTTACTTCTGTTGATGATAGCTCGATATATTTTTTTGAGTTGAGTAGTTTCTAGTATAGTATTAGATTCAAGTCTAGTTACTGACATTTGCATATATGTGAAAAGTATTGATGATAGTTTCATATGCATTATTAGGCCCTTGTCTGACAGTTATAACTTTTAGGTCGAGAGATTTCTAACAACCTCCATATTACAACGGTCGTTTCCATATTTGAACATGTGACCTCCAGATCATAATAGACCACTGGTGTTTATATCCGATGAATCAATTATGACCTTACTTTATTGTTGAGATAAGTAACTTTTCCTTGCATATCAACAGACAAGTGAATAGCAACCATGATAAATTGTAGAAAACTATGAACACGTATACACATACATACATAAATACATCATACATGCATCTGATTTTTCAAGCGATGGCTTGAAACTTGGCAAGAAAATCTACTTTAAAGTTTTGGTAATGGAGTTTTGGCCGAATCAAGCGATGTTTCGTCTTCCGCTGCGGTTTCTTAACAGAACTATAATAACCCAAATGTCGACGGTTTGGAGCAGAGGTTTTTTGCCAACAGATCTACTAGAGCAGTTAATTATAAAATAAATATGTTCCCTTTTGGTCTTCTCCTTGTAGAGAGCCAACAAATAGATGAGAGCATGATATTAAAGAGTTTTTTAAAATTATAAAATAAATATAAAAAAAATCTACTAATGTTATATCCCAACACTCCAACAATATTACATTATCAAATGTCAAAACATATATTATTTTTCACAGTCGTAACTATGATATACCTTCTATCATCACCTCTAACCTAAATTGAATGTGATATAATTAAACTAAGAAATATTTTAGAGAACTATAAAAATTAATAAAAAAAAATGGAAATTATTCATGGTAATCATTGCCCACCAACTAAGACTCTTAAATAAATTCGAACTCTATATAAAATTCTAACTGAATATAATTTTAAAATAAATTACCTGAATAAAATAAAGTTCTTAAATAACCTTTAATTATTTAATTAGAAATAATGAACGTAAATTGTACATCACTTCGATTAGAATTGGACTGTTTCTTATCTTTCTTTTTTTGGAATTTTTCTTTTAAATTTTTTTTATTTTTTATTTTTTAAGAAAAAAATCATATTTCTATTTTATTCAAGGTTATAGATTATATCTTAATTTAAGAATTAATTTTTATTTTCTAATTCCATTATTATAAGTTTGTTTTATTTCATAGATTTGTTATTGTCAGTTAATTAATTTTTAAAACAATCATTGATACTTTTAGGTTTTTTTTTTTTTTTTTAAATCAAGGTATTCCCGGGCCAGTTTGCCCACACCACGAGATTAGTCTTCCGTGCCTAATCATTTTCACCGCCTAACGGCCACCTAGGGAGAGGTTGGAAATCGAACACCGGTTGTTTAAGCTATTGCTTCCATGTCGTGCCACTCAACTATCGCCTTGATGGTTTTTTAGTTAATTTGTTAGTATGGTCTTTTACCATGTCGATGCAAATATATTAATAATAATTTTAAAATAGGGTGCATCGCTTGAGTTGAAAGCTTGCCAGCACTAAAATTAAAGTTTAGGCTTCACGATCTAACAAATGTAAATACTTAAAAATAGTAACACTAAAAAAAATATATAATCACAAACTTATGTGTGACCCATTAATTTTCTTTAACTCAATTCACAAGTCTTCTTAAAAAACTAAAAAAAAAAAAATTATATTATGTTGCCAATATGATTAAATTTTAATTTCTTTCTTTCTTTCTTTTTTATCACTGAAATTTCAACATTCGGTGGTGTCCTTTTTCTCTTTGAAGCGAGACTACTCCACCGAACTCTGTATATGACAGAAGCAAGGGCGTCCCTCTCACCTACGGTTTCATCAAGAGGGAGCTCGAACTCAGAACTAAGTTCTTCAACTCCTTTAAATGGAGCTCGAACTCAGAACTAAGTTCTTCAACCCCTTTAAGTTCAACCCTTGAACAACTGAACCAACCAATAATTGGCTCAATTTCTTTCTTTCTTTCTTGTCTAATTTTAGGTGACTTATCCACAAAAAGAAATAGTTTATCTAAAAAATAAAAGAGGGCATTCTACCAAATACATAGACTTGTACGAAATTCTTAGTGGAATCAAGTACTTAATATTGAAATGAAACTCCTATAAAATTATGGTATGCCCTCACTCTTCTTTCACTTGGAAAAACATAAAGCAAAATTATAAGTTTTTTTTTTCTATTCAAACAGCAGTGTGCAGCTACGTACTGATCCAATAGTCTGCGGTAGGTGCGTCTCCACCCCAAGTGTCTATGTAACATCACTTTTTTTTTTCCTTTTTTCTCTTTTTATTTTATTTTTTTAGGGTAGAACATGCATTTTGAGACAGTTAAAAAAAAAAATATTGTCCATAAAATATGAAAAATGAAAAACGAGGTTCAATGGACCCAAATGCTTCTTAAAAGATGTTGATGTAAGACAAGAAATTAAATGCTGGTTATAACGTTCGGTGATATATCATCAACCAACACTTTGTTAGGAACTATCGTTATCACAATCAATAACGTGGACCCATGCACCATGGAAATAAATTAATTAGATACATGTTTCTATTCAATTAAAGAGTATTGTTATATTGATTGGTATAGAAATTGTTTGGCTCCGCGTCCCTGAATCATTAAAAATAATAATAATAAAAAACAAGAAATTAAGGCCGAGCTGAAGAAAGACTTGTCAGGTTCCTTGCTTTTGCTCGGGTAAGTTAGAGAAGAAGAAGAAGAAGAGAATGGCTGAATCTGCAATTTTAAAGGTAATTTCCTCTGTTGGAGGAAAGCTCACTGATCTCATATTACAAACAGTAGTTTTGTGTTGCAGCGTGGATAGACGAGTGGAGGAAATGAAGAGCGAGCTTGAGGTGATTCATAGCACCTTAGAAGAGGCAGATGCAATTCATGCAAATGCTAAGGATGCAGTCTTTGAGAAATGGATATCAGAACTCAGGGAAGTCGCTTATGATCTAGACGACAGCATTGACAGCTTCAGCATACAAGAGAAGTTGCAAGAGGAACAGAGCTTCAGCAAGAGGTGTGCTTTCATTTATAAAAAATGGGCATACCAATATAAAACTAGCAACGAGATCCTAGCAATTCAAAGTAAGATCAAGAAGATTGAGGAAGAAAGAAAAAAATACAATATTGGGAATGTCAGTAAAGGAGAAGGAAGCAACTCCACTGAAGAGTATACACGCCGTTGGAGACAAGTCCTACCGAATACCAAAGAAGGCGATTTTGTGGGGCTGAAGAAAAGCACAACAGCATTGGTGGGAGAGTTGTTGAAGCAGGAGGAGACGCAACTTCGAGTGGTATCAATCGTGGGCATGGCTGGTTCAGGTAAAACTACTCTTGCCAAGCATGTTTATATCCGTGATGATATCAAGTCTCATTTTGATTGTTGTGCTTGGGCGGATGTGTCGAAAGACCATAATGTAAAAAGTGTTATGCTGAGACTCTTGAGAGAACTCAAAGTGCTCCAAGAGGATAAAGGACAAGAACTAGAAGAGGTAGTGTTGATGCAGAAGCTCTACATCTTCTTGGAAAAGAAACGATATTTGGTTGTTCTTGACGATGTATGGATGCAAAAAGCCTGGGACGATCTCAAAAATGCTTTTCCAGATGGGAAGATCGGAAGCAAAGTAATGCTTACAAGTCGTAATCAGATACTAGGTGCTCATGCTGATCCACGCAGCCATCCTATTGTAACCGAAATGTTGACAGAAGACCAGAGTTGGGCTTTGTTTTGTAAGAAAGCATTTAGAGGTGAAAATTGTCCTGAAGACATGCAGAGGTGTGGAAGAGAGATGGTTGGAAAGTGTGGTGGCTTGCCTTTGGCAATTGTTGTGTTGGGAGGACTCTTATCGTCTAAAACCACTCAGCATGAGTGGGAGAAGGTGTACAGGAACATAAATTGGCACATCAGTAAAGAAGAACAACTCTCTAGCATAATGGGTTTAAGCTACAATGCATTATCTTACCACTTGAAGTTATGCTTTCTCCATTTGAGCCTTTTTCCAGAGGACTATCGAATCAAAACAAGGAGATTGATTGGGTTATGGATAGCCGAGGGATTCGTACAGGAAGAAGGAAATGAAACACTTGAAGATGTGGCAGAGAACTACTTACAGGAGTTGATTAGCAGGTGCATGGTACAAGTAGCAGATATGAGTTCAATAGGGAGGGTTAAAGCATGCCGTGTCCATGATGTTCTGCGAGATTTTTCCCTGGAGAAGGCAAAGGACGATGCGTTCTGTGTGATCTTTGAAAACAACTCAAATATAGCAGATTCATTAAAAAATTCTCGTAGACTAGCCATTCACTCTGAGAAGGACTACGACGATCTTGAGAAGTTTGCCCCTCTTTCCACTCGATGTCATCGATCTCTTCTTCTCTTCAACCGTAAACCTATAGAAGAGTATCTAGAGTTCATTTGTAAAAACTTCAAGCTACTCAGAGTGCTTGATCTTGAAGGTCTAGGCTCTATTCATGTGTTTCCAGAGGAGATAGGAAACTTAGTCCACCTAAGGTACTTGGGACTGAGGAGAACAGCAATAAAATGTAAAGTTCCATCCTCTATAAGCAATTTACGGATGCTAGAGACACTAGATTTATTTGATAACAATTACTCAGCTAGGTCATTTGAGATGTCTGATGTGATATGGAAGCTGGAAAACTTGAGGTGCCTATTTTTTCCTTATTACGGGAAAACAAGCCAGATTCGCATAGATAATTTGAAAAAACTACACACACTAATAGAAATAGAGGCTGGGAGTTGGATGAATAGTTTCTCAAATTTTACCAATCTAGTGAAATTGGGAATAAGAGGAAAGTCAAGAGAGGACATGAACAAAATATTGGACTTCCTTGCTAAACTCAATTACCTTCAGATCTTGTTCTTAAGGTTGGAAAGTGGTGAAACATTTCCAAGCCTAGCACCATTGGGAAATTGTCATCAACTTCTTAAATTGCAGTTGACAGGAAAGAAAGGATTGGCACAAAATTCAACATATACCGTCCATCAGACGCTATTCCTCGTAAGTTCATTCGTCCTAAAGCTTTACTTTGTCCCTATTCTACTGTTATAGTTTTACCATGTTAGCTCACACAAGCTAGACAATCCATTAATTGGTCTTTTCCTTTGTGAACTTACGCTAGAGCTTTCTTAAAGATACATTAATTGGTCTTTTCCTTCATTTTTTAAACTTGTAAAGCATATTTTTTTGAGAGACTTGACTCATCTTTTATTCATGTGTTTAGATTGGTTCCAGGCCCTGATGGTGCCCTCATCCCGTTTAATACTGAAGCTTTTAGCGAGCCTGATGAAGATTAAACGCTTGTGAAAGGGAGCTTAATTATTATATGTGAATGAGATGATCAGGATATAGATAATTAGAATGCTATTCTGTTTGTTTTGCTATTATTGTTGTTGAATTCAAAGTGTTGCCACATACATTGTGTGAAGTTGTCTTCCATTCAAACTTACTGAAGCAACTGTGCTTTTTAAGACTTGGATTTGATTAATTTGATGTTTTTTCTCCCTCAAACTTTTTGTGCTTTTCAGTTAGATGCTGCTTCCCAATCACACTTATCTTGTCCAACATAATTGCTGCTGCCATAGATTTGATTCTTATTGTGTCCAAAGAAATAATATTGACTTCAGCAATAGAATCTCATATATACTTATTTAACTTCTTGCAAAACATTCAGATGAAAGTTAACTTGTGGACTGACTAAGAGAAGGATTTAATCTTAGTGGTTCCAAGAAATTAAGTATATGGTGTCAGTTTGTTCGTGTTAGGAATCAATCATGTCTGTTTCCCTACAGACCCTGTTAGAAATTGTTGACTGGTTCTTGACTAATATTAGTTTTTTTTTTTTTTTTTTCTTAGTAACAGATCGTATTCGTACTAAAACTAAAATTATGCTTCATGAACTAAGAAAATGTAAATACTTAAAAATTATAAAACTAAAAGGAAGAAAAATTAATTACAATATATAAAGCCCATTAATTACCCCAATCTCAAAATTAAAAATGAATCAACCAAGTTAATTTCAAAAAATATTATCATGAATAATCCTTGAGCTAGGAATCAGTATTTGCAGCTTGGGATGACCTGAAATCTGCACTACCCAATGAAAAGATAGGAAGCAAAATAATGTTTACCAGTCGCAATTACTGCATTATTACTTCTTATGCTAATGCAAACAGCAAAATCTCTGAGCCAAAAATGTTTTAACAGAAGGTGAGAGTTGGGCTTTGCTCTGCAAGAAGGCATTTAAAGATTAAGATTTTCCTGCAAATCTACAAGACTGTGGAAGAGAGAATGGTTAGAAAATGTGATGGAAAGATTTTTGTCCAATCATACAGGTCTTGTGAAATTTTCTCACTGAGAAGCCTATCAAGATCTAGAGTGAAAGTTCATCTAATATTGGATTCTATCTCTAAACTTGACTTCCTTCGACCCTTCATCATTAATAATTTATACATGGCTTCTAGCAATGACAGAGGAAACAAGCATTTCCAGACCTGGTTCCCCTGGCATTCCTCAGAGACTACTTAAACTATGTCTAGAAGTACTACCAAACTTGAGCAAATCCCCACCAAATCTCACAAAAAAGTTCAATCAGATTTAAGACATGGTATAAAATGAAATACAAGCAATTAGTCATGTCAAAGAAAACATTGCCATCCATACACCAAACAATGGTTTACATTCTAGGCCTCAAAGAAATATGTATTGAATCAAAATGAGCCAAAGCTGAACCAGAACAGAACTTTGAGCTTGTTCATATGAAAAATAAACTCTAACCAACAAGAAGATATAATAATGGCTTTAATTATGTTCCAGAATTTTATTTTATTTTTGGAAGAAAAGTTTAATCCCTTTTCCCTGGGTATTGTCCTTTCTCCCCCATCACAAACTGACACCATTTCAGTTGCTTCAATAAATTATAGGGAGAAAACATTGACCAATATATTTTTATGGGTCAACTTCATTAAAAAACTGCACATGTGATGCACCATAATTATAAAATTAATTAATTAATTAAATGTAAGACCTTGGAAGGGGTGCCGTGTGATGCATGAACCATAATATAAAAAGGCCTTAGAAAGGGTGTCATGTCCCTACACACATGACCCTCCTGCTGCCCTGTTTGGTGAGATTAAAAAACTATAATCTAATATGACATATCAATTGAAGTAAACAGAGAAGTCCTCAAGTTTCCTTTTCAATATCAGCACAACAAGTTAAAGGGCAACCCTGAAGAAAGACCTCTCCCTTGTTTTGCTCTGTAATTGAAACAAGAAGAAAATGGCCGATTTCATTCTAGCTGTTGTTAACCCTGTTGTAGAAAAACTTGCTGATCTTTTAATTGGGAAGCTCGTTTTTTGTTGTGGCGTGAATGGGCATGTAGAGGAATTGAAGTCAGAGCTTCAGGGGATGCAAAGCACCTTAAAAGACGCCAGCGATGAAATGCAAGCAAAAGATAAGAATGAAAACTTTCGCACTTGGATATCAGATATCAGGGAAGTTGCTCATGACTTGGATGATATTATTGACACCTTCAATCTAGAAAAGAAGTCAAGAAAGGATCAAAGCTTCATCAAGAGGTGTGTTTTTCTCCCTAAAAGATGGTCACACCAATGTGAAATCACTGACAAGATCCAAGCAATTCAATCCAAGATCAACAAGATCAAAAAACAAACAAAAGAATATCTTCATAAAGAAGAAAGGAGCAACTCTGCAGAAGAGTACACACGCCGTTGGAGACAAGTCCTACCCAATACCAAAGAAGGAGATTTTGTTGGGTTGGAGAAAAGCACAACAGCATTGGTGGGAGAGTTGTTCAAGGAGAGGGGGACACAACTTCCATTGGTTTCAATTGTGGGCATGGCTGGTTCAGGTAAAACTACTCTTGCCAAGCATGTTTATATCCGTGATGATATCAAGTCTCATTTTGAGTGTTGTGCTTGGGCTGATGTGTCCAAAGAGCATAATGTAAAAAGTGTTATGCTGAGACTCTTGAGAGAACTCAAAGTGCTCCAAGAGGATAAAGGACAAGAACTGGAAGAGGTAGTGTTGATGCAGAAGCGCAACATCTTATTGGAACAGAAACGATATTTGGTTGTTCTTGACGATGTATGGACGCAAAAGGCCTGGGATGATCTCAAAAATGATTTTTCCTGATGGGAAGATCGGAAGCAAAGTAATGCTTACAAGTCGTTATCAGATGGTAGCTGCTCGTGCTGATCCACGCAGCCATCCTATTGAACCCGAAATGTTAACAGAAGACCAGAGTTGGGCTTTGTTTTGTAAGAAAGCATTTAGAGGTGAAAATTGTCCTGAAGACAAACAGAGGCGTGGAAGAGAGATGGTTGGAAAATGTGGTGGCTTGCCTTTGGCAATTGTTGTATTGGGAGGACTCTTATCAGGAAAAACCGAGCTTAATGAGTGGGAAAAGGTATACAAGAACATAAACTCGCGCATGAGTAAAGAAGATCAACTCTCTCGCATAATGGCTTTAAGTTACAATGAATTGTCTTACCAATTGAAGTCATGCTTTCTCCATTTGAGCCTTTTTCCGGAGGACTACCGAATCAAAACAAGGAGATTGATTGGGTTATGGATTGCGGGGGGGTTCGTACACGAAGAAGGAAATGAAACACTTGAAGATGTGGCAGAGAACTATTTACAGGAGTTGATTATCAGGTGCATGGTACAAGTAGCAGAAATTAGTTCAATAGGGAGGGTTAAAGCAAATTTAACCAAAATTTAGAGGTTCTCTGTTCCGAGAATATATAGGATAGTTACCACATCGCCTCAAAATACATTCTAAAAGCAGCTAATCAAATGTATTAGAAGACCAATTACAGGTTATTAAAATTAATCTAATAAAAAAAGGACTATTAAGAGTAATAAAATAGAAGCAGAAATAGATAAGTGCCAACCAAATTTCTGCAAGTATGCATTCAAAACAACCAAGATTTTTTTTGGAAGTTATAAACTACATGCTAGAGGAAGATTCCTACTCATAAAATATTGAAATTAAGACGGAAAACCAATAGAGAAACTTGATTGGAACACATAAATCTGCAAAATTTTCCATAAAAAGTTTCAGAAAGGTTTTATCAACTAGTCTAATGCTCCTAATTATTCACAAAAAGATAAAAGACAAAGCTCATAAATATGTAGCAGTTGATGTCATCAGGTAACAACAATAGCATCAAGATAAAAAGTTTAAACACAAAAAAAAAATAAGAAAGACTCAGAAGGAATCTCCACTACCTTTTGTTGAGACTGAGACTTCTTGGTTGAAGGGACCGGCTTGGCTACCTTTTTGGTTCAGATACAGGATCTTCAACTGGAATATTTTTCCTAGCAACCTCAGATAATGACTTTGCTTTTGGCAGATCAGTATTAGCTGGTTGAGCATGCGTCATACCAGAGAGCTTTTGACGGAGATCCTGGACACCGCCTCCAACGGAACCCTTTCCACTTTGATATGCGTCCTGAATAACCTTCTTCTGGAGTTTTGTCCGGAGATCTCTGGAACCAATCTTGGGACCTTCATATGGACACCATCCCAGCAACATAACATAATAGATAAAATTTTGAGAAAATCTTCACATTCGGTAACCATTACAAGCAGTTAACCCGTACCTGAATCCGGGCGTTCTTCATCGTCCTCGTAAAGATCGTGTTTCCACTTCTCACCGTTCTGCTTCTGCCTATACCATGAAAAAGCTCTCAAATTTTAAGTCACATTTTTCTTACACTTAGTTAAGAGAAACATTGATCAACATTGCATGGACCAAAAGGGGCATACAGATTAAGAATTTAAGATATCTTCAATCCTTCATAAAATCTAAACAACATGTTCTGCATATTATCTTATTGTTTAATCAAACGTTTTGCCAATTACAAAACGGTGTAGATCAGCCAATACTTCTAGTGGTTTTGACTCCATAACTCAATAACTCCATCGCAGTAATTGATAAACAGAACAACCAAAGAATGATTTTGCACAAAATGGTAAATCGATTGAAACAAATTCCTTAACAAACAAAACAAACGCAGAAACAAAGAGAACACACACGTGCCTCTTGCCATTACTTTGCCTGCTCCACCTAGAATCGAAATCGTCTTCGAAGTTCCCGTTGAGACGCTCTTTCACGGGCCTCTTGTTCCCGGACGCTAGCCGATCACTGTGCATCGTGTCTAGCAATTTCTTCGATCAAATGGACGAACGAACAAACCCTAACCCGATCAACAGAAACGGTTTTTTAGCGCCAATTTCTAATTTCTACCTTTGTTCGCGCGTACTACTAAATTGTTCTATCAGAAAAATTAAATTAATTACTAGTTTCCTCTTGTTTTCTGTTCTTTGCAAGCAAGTTGAGATGGCCGAGTTAGTCTAAGGCGCCAGATTAAGGTTCTGGTCCGAAAGGGCGTGGGTTCAAATCCCGCTCTCAACATTTCTTTTTCTTTTCTTTTTCCTCATTTTTAAAGGCCAAAATTACAATTTTGAAGTTTTCATCTTTTATGCTTGAATATTTAAGAAATTTTTTTTTTGTTTACCCGCTCAGGTCTAAAATAAGAATTTGGTTTTAATGATTTAAGGACAAAAATTAAATGTAGATAAGAATTTTTTTCTTATTCAATTGACCAAGGACGGTTGTCCATATATTCTAATAAATATAAGCTACATATGCTCTAAGTATAGTATAAATGAAGATGTTGAAGATGTTAAAAATGGGAGTGAATAAAAAAAAAAATTATACACATATTGTGTTATTTATAAAATTAAGTAGCGCTATTTTCCTTCAATTTAGATATGAAAATATATGTTATTTCCTCTATTCTTCTTCTTTTTATGATTTTATTGTTTAACGACACTCAGGTGGTGTCCTCTTTCGCTTTTACGATGAGACTAATCTACTTGAATTTGACCCGAGTATAAAAAGAAAATAGCAAATGTATATTGAGCTCCTATGTATAAAATACGTATATTATTCATCTCGATATACGTGTATGTCAACGTATATATTTACTTAAATTTACGGGGTGTTACAATCGGAATTTAAACAATTTTAAAATTGGCATTAGAATATCATAGTGACAATTTATCTTATTAGCATTTTTTGTTTGCTTGCTTACCATTCTTTATACATTGAAAAAAAAAAACTTGCAACAAATCTGATTCATATTCATAGTTGATTTGATGAAGTTTTACATTGACTATGAGCTACATTTTAATTGATGATTTAAAATGTATGACACAATTAAGAAGTGTAATTTTCAAAACACGTTTTTCAAATTTATTAGAGAGAAAGATATCTTCAAAATCTATATGAGAAGAAAGAGGAAATAACACTAACATTTGGTTGGTTCAGATGATTTGACATCTGTTCTCTTTAAGCAAAGTCGTAAGTTCAAAACCCCTTTTGTGTATGAAGCCACCATTTACTGAGAAATTTTTATACTTTTGTGGTACTTAATTTTATAAATAAATATATACGTTGACATACACGTATATCGAGATGAATAATATACGTATTTTATACATAGGAGCTCAATATACATTTGCTACTACACATATTTTATACGTATGAGCTACATATACGCGTGATAATACACGTATTTTATATGTAAGAGCTAACTATACGTTTGATAAGACACGTATTGTATACGTAGGAGTCAAAATACGTGTATGTGATTGAGGGTACGACGAAAAACAAATAAAAAGATATAATGAACAGTACTTGCATAGTAAGATACTGTTCATGCACTAGTACGCGTCTTGCATAAAAAAAAAATAAAAAGACGCCAGAGGGAAAGAGAAGACACAGAGAGGAGAAGAGAAGAAGAAAAAGAGGAACGCGTGATTTTGCGTCAAATTCGGCCTCGTGGTAAGTGATTTTCACTCTCTATCTTCGTGAAATTACTATCTAAGCTAGCGGTAACCGTTCTAGCGGCCTAATTTTGACTGTAGGAGCCGTTTTACGGCATTTTAACAAATTGGGGTTTTGACCCCAATGTGAATGAGAAATTCGCTAGGAAGATAGAAAAACACTTCCTAGACTATAGAGACTCCGAATATGTGGTTAGATTTGATTTCAGGAGGTTTGGAGACCGTTGGACAATTTTAATACAATTTACATCTTTCGGATGAATAGTGATGAATAGAGTCGGATGAATAGTGTCGGATGAATAGTGATGAATAGTGTCGGATGAATAGTGAATAGTGAATAGTGCACAGTGCACAGTGCATAGTGAACAGTGAACAGTGAACAGTGCACGATGTACAGTGAATAGTGCACGGTGAATAGTGATATAGTGAGTGATGTGAATAGTACTGTGCACAGTGATGTGACCAGTGATGTGAATCCAGTGAAACCCCAGTTTGAGATTATAAAATCGTGAAGAACTACATTCCGGAGGTAACATGATATTGAATATGATTTGATTATTTGAGTAACTAAGTATATGGTGTCGTGAAAATATGATTTGGATATCTATTTTCACTGTTCTTTCTTCTGAAAATATCTAGATTGACCACAGAAATGAGATAATTGCTTATGAGTCCTAAATGGATTTATTAGTAGTGAGTTGAAGTGAATTGAGACAGTAAAGATGTAAATAGATCTGAATACATGACATTAAATCATGGAGTGATTGTTACAGGTTAAATTAATTGGATTTAACTTGGAGCTGGACTCGAAAGCGACGATGATTGGGTTTAAGTGGAACGTGTTGTACTGTGAGTATAGTTTTCTTGATTTGGTTTTTGTATGGCATTGTACGCATATAAACTGTTCGATTGTATGCATGTGATATTACATATACTGCATTGAGTTTTATGGATCATGCAAACTGATTTTAGCATTGGAGATTTTATTGATGAGGCTTTGCGATTCCTCATCGTCATTTCGTTAGGAATTAGACCCGGATGAGGTTTTGCGAGTCCTCATTGTCTGTGGCCTGTCCTAACAAGGGTTGCGATCCTTGAAATGACTGTTACTTGGGTAATGAGAGGTTGTGGCTACCTTGTATGGCCATACAAGGGTTAGACCCGCTCTCATGCCTTGCGGAGGAGGGAGATTGTGCATTGTATTATTGAAAAGCATGAAAGTTATGTTGTTAACATGTATGATATATTCGTTGAACGATGCATGTGTTGAATAAATGTTTGAAATGAGTTTAAATGTCATATTTCTTTAAATGTATATAATTGTCATCTCAAGAACTATATTCACTGAGCTGTTGTTTGCTCACCCTATTTCCTCCAATATTTCAGGTATTGAGTCGAAGGGAAAAGGAAACTCCGTGAGTGAGTCTGGTATGTGTATGTTGGCTTGGAGGAAATAGCTTTTATTATTTTGATATGTATACTTATCACACATTATATATATAAGTATTATCATGTAGATGGGATGTGTGGGCATATATAGAGCTTAAGATATTAGATGAGGAAATGAAAATGTGATGTATTAGATGGGTTGTGGTAATCGCTTGAGAGGATGGAATGAGATGATCATAGATATTGATCATCAGAGGAGAATGTAATGTGTGAATGAATAATTTATATTAGAAAAAAAAAATTTCTGTAGATTTGGGAAGGATTGAGAGAGTACGTGAAGGCTGACAGTGTATTATCTACTGTATATGAGGATGTACAGTGTATAGTACGCTGTGCCGGTCATGACGTCAGCCTACGTCAGGGGCGTCGTGACACCGATACTCTCTTTTGCAATATTGAAATTTGACAAAATTGAGCATATTGTAAGTATCATAGCATTTGCATCACAATGAGATGTTGACCCCCTTTTTTTTCTATCTCTTACTAGTTCATATTTTTCTTTGTATCGAAAATAGCAACAGATTGTTTTAGAAATGAATGCGTGTGAAAATAGTATAAGTAACCTTAATTAGAGATCATTCAAAACTAAGTAAGATAATATGGTACCGTGTAATGAAAATGTACCAATTGGAAAGAGTACATTACATAGATAAAGTGAAATTGTTCCAAAACATATTTTTAATATAAATTTGTGAGTGCCCTCATTCAAAGAACAATTTTAAATTTATAAGTAATGATAGGTCTATTGGCATAAACCGACCTTAGCTCAGTTGGTAGAGCGGAGGACTGTAGTTGTCGCAGATAAATCCTTAGGTCGCTGGTTCGAATCCGGCAGGTCGGATTGTTTTTTTATTTGAGTTGCCATTTTACTCCCCAACCAGAAGTAATATTCCCCGTATACCCCACAATCACGACACAAGTTCACACCGTGCGCACGTTAGCGCCGTTTTTCCCTTCGTCCTCAGCTTCGCCAACTGTTTCAATTACCATTTTCACCCCAACCAAAGCCATATTTACCATTTCACCCCATAATCAGAAAGCACAAGCTCACCACCCCAGGCGCACCTTAGCGCCCTCGCCCCTCGTAGCTACTCAACTCCTTTAATTACCATATTAACCCCAAACGAAACCCACATTTACGATTCACCCAAATAATCAGAAAAGCACAAGCTCCCCTCGGGCGCACGGTAGCGTTCTTTTCCCTCCTTCCTAATTAGCTTCCTGAACTGCTTCAATTACCATTTTAGCCCCCGACTAGAAAGCCACATTTACCATTTCACCCCATAATCAGAAAGCACTAGATCACGTCAGGCGCACATTAGCTTCTTCCTCAACCGCTTTAATTACCATTGTAACCTCCAACTAAAGCTACATTTACCATTCCCCTTCCGTGTTCCTTTCTTCACCTTCCTCAACTGCGTCTGCTATCTCCTATATAAACCTTCATAAGCGCACAATTAATTGAACTTGAAAAATTTCATAAACCTTGCTCGCCCGTCGCATCAGCAGCAGCGAGAGAGAGAGAACAGTTGCAGTTTGAGAAGACGCAGAGCCGTAACCTTAATTTGGATTCAAAGAGACCGATCTAGCTCGTTCAACTCCGACAAATTGATATGGTAAGGAAGAGTGAAGAGAGCACGAATTCGAAACTGTAATTTTACCAAATCCGAATCTGATTTGGTTCTTCTTTGATTCATTTGGTAGTTTTCTAGATCTGAAACGCTGAGATCTAGGAAGTAGGTATCTCATTCGTTTTTATTGATCAAATTGATTTGATTGATTCTGCTGTTGCTTATCGAGAGTTACAGTTGTTTTGATCAGTCGAGAGATTTAGTTTAAATTTTTCTTGCATTTGCAGTGTTGTTAGAATTGGAATGTTGCTTACTGGTGTCTGGCTACCTTCAGTTTTGCAATGTTAACCTTTGATTAGTCTATCTTGTAGGCAAATACAATGCGACTGTATTTAACATGCGTACGGAACACTCTTGAAGCTGCGATGTGTTTGCAGGTCAGATGATTTTTTTTTTTTTTCTATCTTGGAATCAGAGTGTGAAAGTGTGGATATCTTTTATATCCAGAATTTGCATTGCGAAAAGCATTGCTATGAAAACGTCTCGTATCTGTTGGTTTGTCTTAATTTACTAGAATTGCTATTGAATTATTGCTAGTGTTTGTAGTTTGCTAGTTGAGTTTCACCTATTATAGCTCCCCTTTCCATTGGATGGAGTGGTTTGGCGTTGATTAACTCCACCGTGCTGCTTAAATTCTCCTGAAAACAGTTTTTCTACATTTAAGTTCATGTTGCACGGAATGAGGTTGGCTGTGGTAGGATTCAGTTTACTCGAGTTTGTTGGGGGATGGGAGATTCTGTATGATATAGGGTTTACTAAAGTGAAAGCAAGCTAAGAATTTTCACGCATAGGCTACTTAACTATAGTGTTAAGGCCATCCTTTATGAGAGTTCTTAGAAAATTATCTGTTGAAGGTTAGTATGAAGATTTGCAGCCCTGGAGTATCTACCTATTGGTACTATCTATCAATGTCCTGACAAGTGCATTACCTCAATGATGAATTCAATAAAGCACAAGCAGCTATTGCATTATGAAATTGCAGGCTGAAAGCTTCAGAGAATCCTTACCTTACTGATGCTAAATAAAACCAGAATAAGTAGCACATATACATCCTCAACTCAACCAAACCATTTCCCAGCTATATACATATTACATATAAATCTACTTATAATAGTAACTGATTACCTTATTTAATGAATTCCATATGGCCTGGAAAGATTGCTTTTTATTAGCCATTAATTACATTTTAGATGATATTCTATTGTTTAGTAAGTCACCCAACTGAACTGACATATGCATGTATTAGCCTGCAGTTCCAATATATTTTTCAATTGATACTCATGGGAAATAGCGTTATGTTTATCTTACTTGCTGCTCGCAGAACTTCCCTTGTCAAGAAGTTGAAAGACATAATAAGCCAGAGGTTGAATTACAGTAAGTTTGTCAGTTTGCAATTGGAGCTTTGACTATACCATTTGATCATCAGGTTGAAAATTTTTTAATCTTGTTTATTTCTCTCTATCCATTGTTGAAAGTTTTTTTTTTTTTTTTTTCATATTACTACTTTTGGAGTTCTGTAACAGATGGTTGTTTCTTTTAAAGATCCACCATGGAACTGTGGTATTATGTCCTCAAAAATGTATGTATTGCATTGGAGTATTGTAATGAATCTGTTTCTTGTTACTGTTAACCAAAGGTGTGACAACTGTATTAGAGATTGTAATCATGTAATGTTCCATTAGGTGTGTGACAGCATTTTAGATTGTGGCCAAATTACCAAAACTTCCATGAACGTATATTACTTCATAACAATTATACTAGATTTCTTTTTCTTTATCTAAATATTTTTTTAATAAAAAAATAAGTAAAATGACGTGCCTAGTATATGAGGCTCCTACAACTTTAGGATCCGAGGAAGGGACGATGTATTGGCCTTACCTCCATATTAAGCAAGTTGTTTTTGAAATTAAACTCGTGGACTCTTAAGTCACAGTGGGGTAATTTAAACAGTTGCGCCCAAGGCTTACCCATGGCAAAAATTATAGGCAAAAATATTTCTATAAATCCACCACTGAACAAAAGGTGGATTCCTGTATCAAACCAAAAGATGAATGACAAAATTATCTTTGTTAATCACCTACTTTTCATAAGATCCTATTGTGCATTTTGATGCTGCTTTCCATGTTAATATGTGCTTCTTGGTGCGTTGGCATGTGTCCTTTTGTCATTATGTGCTTGAATTATGTACAACCATCAATTTGTTATACAGTTGTTGATTGTAAGCATAGGAATGTGCCTAGTATATAATTTATATATAGGTCATGCATTAATATTCTGTTTTATCTGATGGTTCTGATAATTGCTTCCTTTTCGTTTTTCAGGACTTCTCCTGAACTTCTGCTTAACCCTGTAAGAGACTTCTTCTTGCAATTAGATATAATGATTCCTGTTCATATCTCATGATCAAAGAGTTACTGGATCTCTTCTGTGTGTAATTGGTTGTTGCATAAATGGTTTGTCTACCTGAGCATTTAATCAAGGAAATATTTAATTGCTTACTTGAATGTCTTCTTATGATCTTATCAACATTGCAGAGGACTCCTAGTGGTTTGAGCATTGACACATTCCTTGGATATAAACACCTATTTGAAAATTTGGTTGATTTTAACAAGGCTTTTTTTTTTTCTCTTTCTTTCTAACTTTCTTTCTTTCTTCTTCTTCGTCTTCTATCTTGGGAATAAGAAATGAAAATTGCATATGAGAAATGGTAGCCTAAATTAAAATTAGAAATGAACATATTTGATCAATGGTATTATAGCATCAATTGGAAAAACAAATGAGAGAAAACTGATTAAGATGGTTTGGACACATACGACAAAGACCATTAGATATGTCAGTTAGGAAGTGTGACATATTGAGTATTAACAGTAACGATAAAGGAAGAGGAAGACTTAAAATAACATGGATAGAGTTAATCAAGACAGATATAGCTACTTGTATTACACAAATATAGACCTAGCCCTTGATAGTAGAGTGGAGGAAGCGGATTCATGTGACCTTCAATCTGTCTTATTATGTCTGTCAATTAGAATATCCTTTGCTCTTGAAAGTTATACACTTGATTCTGCATTTATTATCGTTGAAAATTTGGAAACCTTGTTAGGTGTTCTTACTTCTCAGCCGCAAATGTCTGAGACCTTCAATCTATAAAGTATCTAGTTTGATATTTTTATGTATTTATTTTTGCGACCTCTATTGCAGGTTTTGATCTGTCGAAATGAGGCAGAGAAATGCTTGATAGAGACATCCATCAACTCTCTTCGCATAAGTATCAAGGTGAAACAGAAAAGCCCTTTCTGGCTCATGGTTTCTGATGCTTCTGTGGTCACATATTGACATGGCAATCTTCTTCTGTTATATATCTGTGGATTGTGCGGTTATACTTCCTGTGTTATTATGTTAAATCTTGATGATAAGCTGCAGCTGGCCATGTAGTGAGGATGACTATGATGATTGTTGTTTGCCTTTGACCCATGTTTTTGGAAAAAACTCTTGGGAAGGAACCATTAAACATAGTATTAATCAGTGCACTTCCAAAATTCTTATGACAGGATTTCCCACTAACATTTCCATAGACTTTTCTTAATCTGCATAGCATAACATTTCCTATAACAAGTGTCTACATATATATTTGCACAATGCCATGTAAGGACCTTTTCAAGAAATTTACTGGTACCGTCAAAGCTGCTCCATTGTACGATATCAATGACTCTCAAGTCGTGAGTATTGCATCTTCCTTCTATTGTTTACTTCCAGTTGTTTCTTGTTCATGATAAATAGCAAATAAAATTATAAATTATCTTCTTTTTTCTATGGGTAAATTATATTAAATATTTTAATATATGTTAAGGTTATTTCAACATGAAGAAATTTGGATGGTTTTTTTTTTTTTTTTCCTGTTGGTCTTCTTGTCATTGTGGTTCGTGATGATGAAGATGTTGATCGAAATAAGTGATGGTATCCATATTATACAATAACACCTATTTAGTAGCATCTGGTTAGCATATATTGGATATATATTGGATCTCTTGTAGGTTTTACGTCTTATTAAATTGAAGAACGCTAACTCCACTTGATTTTCTAGATTAAAAGTTGTGTTTATTCTTACTTTACATATTTCATTGTCCTCATCAACTTCTCATCTGCATATCTTTCTTTTCTTGTATAGGTAAAGCAGGCAGATGAACTTGAAAACATACTAACAAAAAAGTTTCTAAGATTTTTGTCAATGAGGGCAGAGGCATTCCAAGTTCTGAGGAGGAAACCAGTACAGGTGTGCTTGCTTTCTTCACGAATCACGAGCTCCATTACAGAAAGTTTTATCTTCTTTGATCAACTCCTCTTGTTTTCTTTAATGTGGAATTTCATTTTCTTCGCTTTCTGGCTCTACTGTGTGTTTACCGTAATATTGATATGAAGAATTCCTTGAAACGAGGGAGTGCTATTCTTTAAGGCAATATAATAAAACCATTCATTTTATACGAATTTGCATTATTAGCTACCATTTTGTCTTGTCTGTGGCTTCATTCAAATCATTTGCTTTCAGCTACTTTTATGTATTTTCACATGATCTGAAGAAAGAAACACTATGGGACCTTGCCTATAATATCCATGTTTTTTTTTTTTACCATGTTTTTCCTTTTGTTTTTAATAAACTCCAATTATGAAGAGCAGAAATGACTTTGCTCGAGAGAGAATTTACCTAGTGATTTTATCGTCGCACCAATTGATAGCAAATAAAAAACTTGATGCTGATCGAATGGTATCTTGTTCTGATTCTATTTATCTGTAATAGACAGCACTTGGGGGGTGCTCTTTATTGATCTTTTACTTTGTTTGCTTTGCAGGGTTATGATATTAGTTTTCTTATCACAAATTATCATTGTGAGGATATGCACAAGCACAAGCTTATAGATTTTATTGTGCAGTTTATGGAGGCAAGAACTCTCTCTCGCTCTCTTCTTGTGTGTGTGTAGGTGTATGTGTTAAAAAACATCAATATAATTCTGTTTTACAGAATTACTGTATGGGGATGGAACCAAACTTCAAAATTCTCATTTTTATCTCCATATTTAGAACTTCCAAATTGCATAGAGATCTGAAACAAGATCTTGCTAAAGCTTTGCTTTGAAATCCAGATTCAAAGGCCAAAGCAAACTCGTCTTTATTTCATTGCACAATTTGTTTTGGTTACCTTTTATTTCATCTCTGGCATGACCCTCAAAATGCAGGACATTGATAAGGAGATAAGTGAGTTGAAGATGTCAGTGAACACACGAGGAAGACTTGTAGCAACAGAATTTCTGAAGCAATTCATTTAAATCCTGAGGAGGTGACAAACATATTTGAAATGTATTTGGATTTCTTGTACAACAACAGTTGTCTACTGTTCTAACAGAACTATACCATTTTAGCTATAAAAAGTGTTTAGCTTCCTAATTGTATGTTTTAACCATGGTAAATTTTCATAAATCATGTTATAGATTCTTCAAGAACGATGAGAAATACGCATTTTAATTAAACATATGAACATTGATCCTTCTCAAAACACGAGAGTTTGTTGGTAAAGAACAAGTATTTGTGAGGCTAAACTCACAACGCTTTCATCATCACTTTTTATTTTTAATGAATTTCTCAAGTTACATACATAAATAATCAAGAAATCTAATAAATGACTGACAATTTCCAGAATACACTAGACAAGTTACATAAGAGATCGATCAATGATAGATATGATAAGCACGACACACAAATATTATTCAAAATTGTTTCTATTTTATTCATAAATGTTAAATCTCTAACAACCTCAAATAGCATAAAAGCAATCAAAGATTTCATCTTTATCCTCTTCCTTCACAGTTTCAATTTTTTTTCTATTCCGTTAGTGTAAGGAATCGAATCGAATTGAACTCCAGATAACAACACTCACATTAGGGTACACCAGTAACTAATATTACCAATGGCAGGATAAGGTTAGACCTGTATAACTTACTCCCGTATCTACCTCATGGATCTATCTATCTACCTTATGGCTCCAGAAGATATAGAAGAGACCTTGCACACACCAGCTGATGTAGTGAAAGGCAAGTCTTTATAGCAGGCGACAAGCTTTGTGTCCGTATATAAATCAACTTGCAATGTTTCCCACACTTTCTTCTTTGGGTTTAGAACATCATCCGGTTCCCCTTGAAACCCAGGAAATGTGACACGTTCTCCCACCTGAGCATTCTCGGGTGGATCCACCAATTCAACCTGAAGAAATCCAATAGGAACATTATGGGTCGATACTTGCATTTTGATCCGTTTCAGATATTGCAGTGACCATGATATTAGTAGATATCAAATCAAAACTGATCATACTGGTTAATTAGAATACACCCGTAATGATCATCATCATCATCATCTAGTTCACACCCAAAATTACAGTCCCCGTCTTAGATCAGGTTTAATAAGATAAATAGGCACTATTTATTGTGTTATGCCAGATCAATTTAACGGTGTGGCCGACTCATAGAGGGATGAAAGTAGAAAATAGGCATTCCCTACCCTCCTTTACACTCAATATAACAATAAAAAGTAAGGAGCAAAAAACTGATTAAGTCAAATTAGGTTACTAATTAGAGGTACTTTTTGGTTTTTCTTACTTTAGTGTGGTCTTCATTGGAAGCAGCGAGAACCATTGCGTGCGACTTGATACCCCTCATGGTTGCTGGCTTAAGGTTGCAAAGAACGCAAACTTTTCGATTCTGTGCACATAGCATTATCAGCATTGTAGACCAAAGGCAATAGTGGTGAATATCAGCACTCAAGACACATTGCAAAAAGAATTGTTATAGAAGGGATCAATGGTTAAGAAAGAAGAAACTGACCTGCATTTCTTCAAGAGGGATATATTTGACAAGGCCACTAACAACAGTTCGAGGTGTTTCTTCACCCACATCTATCTCTTCCACATAAAGGGAATCAGCATCAGGATGCTTCTGAACTTTCGTAATGACGCCAACACGGATGTCAAGTCTAGTAATGGTAACTTCTGCTTCGGCTGAGGTCTTAGTCTTAGGTTTTGATTCAGCTGCAGATTTAATTGGCTTTTGTTTCTTTCCAGTTGCATCTGTTAGAAAACATGGAGAATTCGATGTTATAACGTGAAGGAAATCAGGCAGCAGAAGCTTGAAAGACATCGAAGAATAATTGTTAAAGCTCATTTTGGCCCGCCCCACATGTCACAAGATACTAGTGTCCCTCTTACGAGCTCCCAAGTTTGGTCAGCCCCTAAGTTGGGCCATCGGGCCTGTGGGTGCCCACATAGAGCGTGTCATGAAGGCAAGTCCCGAGGGGTTTTTTTTTTTTTTTCCTCCTTAAGAAAAGGCCTCCTGCTAGTGTGAGGGGGTAAGACTTCTTATGCGTCTTAGCTTGGAAGAACACATAGTCGATGTGGGACTAATATCTGAAGTTGAACCCACCAACAATAATGAAAGGGGCAAAAATGGGGTTATTAAACTCAAACAATCTCCCCTTAAGAAATCCACACAATCAAGGAGCAATAATACTAATGTTATCTTAATACTAATTTCATGAAGACTATTTCACAGCTCCCTCCTCTCAGTTATTAGATAACTCCAGCTCCTTCCTCTCTCTCTCTCTCTAGTTTTTTCTTCTATCATGTTTAATCGCAATGTTTCAAAATGCTACAAGATAGTACTTAATTCACATAAAAATGATCCTGTTGGAAAGTTATCACCAGAAAACATTCAACTATTGATTTATTTAAGAATAGGAACTTATTTGTACAAGGAGGATTCCTCAAACCTCACAAACATTTAAAAAAATTCAAAAATCAAAAATCAAACTCTAGGCTTGAGTGGAGGAAAAACTTTCCCCTAAGAATTTTGTAGGAGGTAAGGATTGTGGGGTTTGATTGTGAGTTTTATTTTGGAAAGAGGAAATTGTCTTCCCCAAGTTATGAAGATATGAGGTGTATTTTTGTCAAGTTTTTGAAAATACTAATGCAACATTGACGAAGCCCTACAGTTTTCTGGTTCATTATGTATTACCGTAATAAATATAAGTTTGGAATTGAAATGGAATCTACAATTCTACAATCAAATCAAAGGAATGAAAATGAGTAGTGTTGAGATTCTGTTAGTATTGAGTTATGATTTTTAGAAGTTATATATATAAAGAGATTTGGTTGTATCGTATCCATATCTCATATTTACTGTTTCCTAGTTTAATGGGATGATTATCTTGTTAGTTAGGCAATCATATCCCTCAAATATTGGCAGATTAGGTGCTGCCATCTCTTGTATATATGAGTGTTGTTTCCATTCAGGAAGTAACAAGGAAAATTAGCTCCTCTCATAACTTCTTCAAGTAGTACTAGTACCTGATACTTTTGTTTTCCTTAGTTGTTCACCAAGTGCTTTTGCTTCAGCTTCTGCCTTCACTATCCTATCAGCTTGACTTCCAGCAAACTTCGTCCTATAAAACTCCACTTCTTCGTCTTTCTGTCAAAACATAGAAGCTTTAGCACAAGAATGATTACTATAAACAGTGCATCTATGAGTAAAACTCACAAGAACATATAAAACAAGCATAACAATCTGAAATACACATTACCAGTTCCTTAAATAGTGGTTCTGGCACCCCTATTTTATGACCAGAAGGAAGTATTTCCCAAGGTCTTCTTGCACGTTCAATATCTCCTTTTTCATCACAAAGTGAAAATTCCATCTCAGGAGGCACATTAAGCTGCTTCTGTACCTGAGATAGCGTCAGGAAGAAAGGTAATGATTCAGAATAAAAGAAAAGGTTGAAAGTGGCAGAAAGTGAGCAGAAGTAAAATATAATATGTACTCAGAAGATTGTGTTTCAAACCTACGGTTCAAACAGGTTGGTAGAGATACTTACCTCCACTGAAAAAGATGGCATAAAAGGTTCTAACAGAGCTGCCAGAAGATATACTAGACCAGTTGAAGTTTTCATTACAATGGCACAGGAAGCAGGATCTTCCTTGTAAAGCTTCCAGAATTGGCTCTCCTGCATAGCACATTAGATTTTGGTCAGACATAACATGATTACTTGCTAACTAAGCCTCGACATGCAGAGTTTTGTAAAAACTTACTTGTAGATATGCATTTCCCTCACTGGAAATGCTCATTGCAGTTTTTAATCCTTGCTTTAGTTTAACCTATTGCTTGTTGTAAAAGAACATATTCAGTCTAAGGAATTGCAAAAACAAAAAAAAGAATAAATAAATAAGAGGTAAATTTCATTGCTAGCTGCATGAAAGAACATATGTACAATCACCTTTTCCATGGCTTCTAGGTATTGTTCAACATTTTTGCCAACTTTTTCTCCTAGTGTGCTGGTTAAGGCATGTGATTCAGCTCCTGGAGCATCAGGAATAAGAGAAGCATATCCAAGTCCTGCAAAATATAGAAATTACTAACAACTCCAGGAAAGAATATGCAGGATGTCAGCATCACACGTGGGAAAAAAAAAATCCTTTTAGACATGGCAGCAAAATCACAACATTGATAATTAAATAAGCACCAGTCAACATTTATGAGCATGAAAATCCTAGCACGACCTTTCGCAGACAACACGGGTATAAAGGCCCAGTCCTTGCCAGTTGAATCTCTCTCTTTTCCTTCAAATAAAATGCATGATACAAGAAGTAAAGCCAGAAGGCCTGCCAGTGAGTAACAGTAACAGATACCTCATCCTACAACACTTCTCACTGTTTATAGATTATCTATCCCCCCAAAGGATTAAAACACTAAAAATGAAATCCGTTATTAACTCAATGAGTTGAAGCCACAATTTTAGCAGCTTCTTTATACTGGTTACCTTATCTTTCCCCCCTTCCGTTACCTCTCCTTCCTGATCAAATTTGTAATAGCATTGTAAAATGAAGTCCCAGATAATACTGTTTAATCTCTTTACAAAATTAAAGGCTGAGGAGTTCAATGTCTGATAAACATCACCATAAAACCATAACTATTGGGAAGAAAAAAAACTGTTTCAGATGCTAGCGGCAAAGTTACAATGATCATTAAATAACATAGTCGAAAAATTACACAAACAGGCAGCAAGGAGGATGGAATTGTTGGTAAAGACCTATCCTGTGAAAACGCCACAGGGACAAAGACCAAGTGGGTATATTTTTTTCTTGTACATAGCATATGAACTGGAGTTAAGATTGTTGACAGTTGACACAGTTAAATATTTGCCTGAGAATCCCACCAACCAAATGGGATACAATAGACGGAATCAATTAACCCCTTATTACACCAGAAATATATGGTAAGAAATTCTGTAACACCAGGTACATGAAGGGAAGCAACAAACAAAGAATGATATAAGGGCTAACTGAACAGCAGCCTAAGTGTGCAGCTGGACTAAAAACCTCTTCATCAGCTAGAAGAAATAACAGATTGTCACAAAAATCCACATGAGGGAGGAAGCAAAGTTGCCAACCATTTACATTCACCCAGATAGCAGCACTGTTCCATGAGACAGCTTCATCTATGCCCATAAGGTCCAGGACTTTCTCATTTTTTATAAGGAAAGAAGGGTGGGAGAACTTCTCAATATTTATGTAAACTTCCATTAATTAATGCGTAAAAAGAATAGTAGACCATGACAAAATCCAGCAATATGGGAAGAAGTACCACAACAAGATATGTGAAGGTTGAATTGATCTTTCAGAAGGTTGCCTATAACTTTTGTGATCATTTAGGAACATGCTCAGCTCACAGCTTCTAAATCTTCATTTGGTATGTGATGTAGCTCTTGGGAAACAACCCGAAAAGTAAAATTTAGAAAACAACTTTTTTGTGCTAAAAAAAAAAAACCCGTTTCTGTGAAGTTCGAGAAAATTGTACTTAAATTTGACAAAAATGTGCCTGTTCCTCGGTTTTGTGTTTTCAATATAGAAACTGTATCTAAATCACCAAAACAAATAGAGCCCAAAACACTTTTAAGGAGAATTCATTCAAGACAATACCAAGCATCACTAACCTGCAGGTTTGGCAATGAAGCTTAAAACTCGATTAATGAAATTGCCCAAGTTACTCAGCAATTCACTATTTAGTTTCGCTTGCAAATCTGACCATGTGAACAACGTGTCTGATACCTAAATTAAACAAATCCAAAAGATTTTAAAACCAAAAACATGCAGAAAATGTGAAAATGAAAAAATTAAAGAGCCGATAGACGTTGAATCAACAGAACTTACCTCAGGCCTATTGGTTAACAAGTAATATCTCCATACTTCAGCAGGAATCGTTGTGTCCTTTGCATCATTACCAAATACTCCAACACCCTTACTTTTGGAGAACTTCCCTGCAGATCCCATGCAAAATATAAACATTATAGGAGTAGAACCTTAACCAAAACAACAAATATCTCATTCTTTCTTGTTGATAAGAGTATTTTCATTTATCAAGTCAAAGAAAAATTCTATAGCAAGATCTCAGCAGTAAACAATTATGTCATAGTTGACAAATCAGTACAAGTGTAGCTCAAAGTAATACCCGTTTCATAATTTAAGTATTCTGTGACGCTTATTGTCTTCATGAGCGTCCAGTTTTCACTAGTTCCAAGAAGCATTGAAGGGAACATCACCTAAAAGTAAGAACATTAGGAAAGTCAGCATCCTGTTACAAGAGCTCAAATCAATTGCGTTAACATATTAATAATCATAGGAACTTCTTAAGTTGGTTACAAGTACAATTATTAATACAATCTAATAAATTCTTTGAATAATTTCCCGTCATTCTTTGAATAATTTTACTCATGACCCCTTGTCAAATTTCCATACACATATCTCAAAGAGTCTGGCCTTACAAATATGCTCTTCATCTAATTTACCAACCTAGACTTCTAAGAATCAAGTAAGACTCATTGACATTGATAAATATCAATTCCTGATAACCCAAAATTTACTTCATGAGCCAGTAATTTGATCAGAAAGCATCAATCACAAAACAAAGAACGTGTAAATCTCTTTTTGAGCCCCACTGTTCTATTCTATGGTCAATGCTCAACTAAAACACGTAATATCTGAGTCCTAGCAGCGATACTAATCTTAAGAAAAGACCTGAGAAAAAAGAAATACTAATCTTGGACGTTAGGAAACCATGTCAAGGAAAGTGGTGGAGACAGTTAGAGCAAGGGAAAACCATAGGAGAACTTTCCACAACCAAAAATAAAAGTCAGTAATCAAATAATCAATCAAATTATCTAGTGCAAGTAATTAAAATAAAATGACTGACAAGAATAAGGTGATCCATAACACCATGGAAATATATGTGCATGTGTGTGAGTGAATGCAACTTGCACAATGAAAATACATAAAGAATTCCCAACAACTATCATGCAAAAGCATACCTTTCCATCCAACAAGATATTCATCATGTACAATTTAATTTATGAAACCTTCACAATAACTAAAAACATTCCAGAGGCGAGGTATGCTTACAGTGTGAAAAGGCACATTATCCTTGCCCATAAACTGATAAAGCTCCACATTTTCAGGATTCTTCCACCACTTCTCCCATTCAGGAGTATAGCATGAAGTGATTGAAACATATCCAATAGGTGCATCAAACCAGACATAGAAAACCTAAAACCAATATCAATGTGAGCAATAAATGGTGAGACAACGAAGCTGCCTGCCTTTCTTAGAATAAACACTAAATATATTTGCAGTAAAATGGGAGCAAAAAATCTAAAAAAGCTAAACAAATTGCAGAAATATCATCAAACCTTGTCTTTATACTTCTCATGTGGCACAGGAACACCCCACTTAAGATCCCTGGTGATACACCTTTGTTTCAGCCCCTCTTTCAACCATGCATGTGTAGCTTGAATGGCATTCTGGCTCCAAGATCCAGCCACTGACATCTTGTTGATATACTCCTCCAATTTATCCTTCAAGAGTGGGAGCTCTAGGAACAAGTGATCTGTATCACGAATGTGAGGAGTACTCTGGCAAACCTGCAAAGAGACAGGAAATATATAAATAAATATATATATATATATATATATATATATATATATATATATGTTTTAGTCCCAGATTCTAAGTTTCAAAAATTCTACACGGCCATGGAAAAAAAAAAGACGTTCACTAAATAATATGTGACACCTTGCAACGAGGGTCCTTCAGTTCTGTTGGATTCAAAAGCTTTCCACACTTTTCACATTGATCTCCTCGTGCAGAGTCATAATTACAACCCTGTGTAGGACAAGTACCCTCCACCAGACGATCAGCTAAGAAGCGCTCACATGAATTGCAATAGAGCTGCATCAAAATGAAATTTCACAGTGAGTTTAAGTTACTAATATTTATTATCAAAGTTTCCAAAATGGAAATTAACCAATAAAATAAAATAGCTTCCTGTCCATATCAAAGAATGTGAAAGTGAGATAGCTTTAGCAGTAAATAACCACCTTTACAATATCACGGGAGAGCATAACAATTTCTAAGTAAATATAACCGTGTACCTGCTGCATTGTGTTTTCTGAAAGCCAATTGTTTTCCATCAGCTTCTGGAAAATTGCCTGGCAAACTTCAGTCTGCTGGGGAGTAGATGTGCGTCCAAACTCATCAAAACTTATATCAAACCAATCATAAACCTCTTTATGAATTGCGTGGTACCTAAACAAGCATGGCCATATATAAGAAGAGAAATCAATGAATTCTATATGGCACAATCCTACCTCTTTAGTGGGTCTCAGCAAAATTCATAAGGCCAAAAGAACACCTACAGCACACATTATTCATAAGGATGCATTTGGTTCTGTACCAGGATGCAATTTTTTATAGAGGAAAACTTGTTTAGCTACATTCCAAAGTAGTTCCTGGAAACAAATTAGAAAATGTGCTACTTTAAGATAACCATAAAAAGTCATTTTTTTGTGAATTTTAATTGCTTGTAAATAAATATATTTTTTTAAAAAAACATATCTTTCTTTACAAGCTTCTAGATATTTTTTTTCTTCTCAATTGTTATGGTTTTATGGTGACATTTATCAGACTTTGGACTCCTCAGCCTTTAATTTTGTAAAGAGATTGGTGTGTTTGGTAAGCGAGAAAATAAACATTTTCTCGGAAAAATAGTGATTTTCTTGAGAAAATTTTATTTTCTAATGTTTGGTTGGCAAAAAAGGTGAGGAAAAAATTTTAAAAAAATTTCTCGGGCCCAACATTTTCTCACTATAATTTTCTCAACTAAAGGGGTGAAAAAAAAACTGCACTAATTTGAAGAAGTTATAATTATATAAATGAATAATTAACTAATAACCAACTATGACAAAATTTTCTTATGTCTAACCAAACAACCATGAGAAAAATTTCTCAAGAAAATTTTCTTAGTTACCAAACACACTCTAAAGAGTATTATTTGGGACTTCATTTTACAATGCTATTACAAATTTGACCTGGAAGGAGAGATAACAGAAGGGGGGAAAGATAAGGTAAACAGTATAAAGAAGCGGCTAAAATTGTGGCTTCAAACTCTCTTATTGAGTTAATAACGGATTTCATTTTTAGTGTTTTAATCCTTTTGGGGGATAGATAATCTATAAACAGCGAGAAGAGTTGTAGGATGAGGTATCTGTTACTGTTACTCACTGGCAGGCCTTCTGGTTTACTTCTTGTATCATGCATTTTATTTAAAGGAAAAGAGAGAGATTCAACTGGCAAGGACTGGGCCTTTATACCCGTGTTGTCTGCGAAAGGTCGTGCTAGGATTTTCATGCTTATAAATGTTGGCTGGTGCTTATTTAATTATCAATGTTGTGCTTTTGCTGCCATGTCTAAAAGGACTTTTTTCTTCCCACGTGTGATGCTGACATCCTGCATATTCTTTCCTGGAGTTGTTAGTAATTTCTGTATTTTGCAGGACTTGGATATGCTTCTCTTATTCCTGATGCTCCAGGAGCTGAATCACATGCCTTAACCAGCACACTAGGAGAAAAAGTTGGCAAACATGTTGAACAATACCTAGAAGCCATGGAAAAAGTGATTGTACATATGTTCTTTCACGCAGCTAGCAATGAAATTTACCTCTTATTTATTTATTATTTTTTTTGTTTTTGCAATTCCTTAGACTGAATATGTTCTTTTACAACGAGCAAAAGGTTAAACTAAAGCAAGGATTAAAAACTGCAATGAGCATTTTCAGTGAGGGAAATGCATATCTACAAGTAAGTTTTTACAAAACTCTGCGTGTTGAGGCTTAGTTAGCAAGGCTTAGTTAGCAAGGCTTAGTTAACAAGACCCAAAGCATTCTTCTGCAATTAATTTGAGAATTTCATCCAAAAACCTACTAATTTGTTCGTAACAACCCTGATTTAGCACCATAAAACCATAATTGAGAAAAAAAAAACAAAAAATGTTTCAGTCTTTCTATTTCAGATTGACAAATTTATAATAAAACCCCAAGTTTCTAGATATTTTTATAGAATTCAAGTCCATGTATTCCTTTCAAAATAAAGGTGCAGAGTTAACAATCCAAAAAGAGAGATTAAAAAAAAAACAACTTACTTGTCACATATTTCCTTTGGAGAGCACTTCTCCTCCATGGCTTTAGTTTCAGTGGCTGTGCCATACTCGTCAGTCCCGCAAATATATATCACATTATAACCTCGGAGACGACAATAACGCGCAAAGACGTCAGCACTCAGAACACCTAAAAAACAAAACAAAAAAACACAGTTCAATTCAACACCAAACACTAATAACACAAATTACACAACAAAAACAACAACAACATCAACAACAAGATAAAGAGGATAAAGAGATATAGAAAGAAGAACTCGGAAAGAAAATTACATCCAATGATGTTGCCGAGATGAGGGACATTGTTCACATACGGCAACGCACTCGTTATCAACACATTCCTATGTCCCTCGACCGGGACCTTCACATGTCCTCCCATGGAAATTATCCTTTTTTGCTGCTTTCACTAATTAACACCTAGAAAATAAACGGTGGAAATTTGAGTAATTATTATTTCACTGCTCCAAACTTTTCTCATAATAACAAGAAATCGAGATTACATTAAAAATTATATATATATATATATAAGAACATTTATTGAACTAAAAACCAACTTAATCCACCAAAAACCCTCACAAACACAACGCTCCAAACTTTTCTATAATAAGAAGAAATCGAGATTACAGCAAAAATTAAAAATGTATATCTATATAAGAACATCTATTGAACTAAAACCAACTTAATCCACCAAAAAACCCTCACAAACACAACAGCACTAAAAAATTTAAAAAAAAAAATTTAAATATGTCAGAATCGGAGAAAGGAAAAAGAAAAAAGATAGACAAATCATCTAAAGAAAAAGGCTCACACAAATCCTGAAGTCTAAGAGAGAAATGTAAAGAGAAAGTAAAGAGCACCTCCTTCTTTCCACGCTTATCCAGAAATCTTTCTGAGCTAAAGAAAAAGAAAGAAAATGGAGAGCGAAGAGATATATAGCGGCCTTTGGGTTGGGTTCGAAAGAGCGGAGAGAGAGAGACGGCACTGTTAATTACAAGGCACTGTTGGAGTCACAAACGTCGTTTGAAGCTATGGCGTTTTACTTTTATTGGAATGGATTATAATAGATGTTCGTGAAATCAGATTTATCTCTGCCCTGCGTGAACTCTCCGTCTCCTCAACAGAGAGGCCTTTTTCCATAAGAGTATGTTTTGAGATTAGCAACTTGCTCAGTTAGTGAATTTGACACATAACTAAGTTTTATTTAATAATAAGCAAAACAAACTCTAAAGAAGAAAAGCTAAAAATCATGAAGCAAGATAAACTTTCAAAAACAAAAAACACAAAAAAATTATTATTCAGAATCGAATGAAATCTATCGTTTTGAAGATGAAAATATAAATACATAAAAATCGTTAGAAATCAGAGGCCGCCGGTATCTATAAAGAAACTAAGCTTTACAACAAAATTAGAGGCAAAAAAAAGAAAAAAATACTGCTAAACATTAGAGAATTGAGATCTCTAAAAAAAAACTGAATCGAAGACAAAGCTTGGCGATGAAGAGAAATCGAGCGTGAGAGTGAAATGGAGCGAAGGAGTTCAGACATTCGCCTCAACATTTTGAGATTAAGCAAGCAATTAACTGAGGGCCTTGCAAAGGGATTTTCAGTTACCTTCCAAAAAAGTTGAAGAGGAGCTGAAATGAAGAACCGGAGACGGAAAGATACGCCGGCCGGAGGAACGCCGATAACTTCCTCCGAAGATACGCCGGCGAACGGAATGACTGTGACAACTTCCGATTCAGACGCGGAGTGGAGATAGAGCGCAGATGCTGGATTGAGAAGAAGGAGAAGCCGGCGTGGAGATGCCGATGTGTTTCTACATTCAGAATAATACTGCTATTTATACGAAGGAAAACACCCTTAGAAATTTTTACATTTTTATTACTTGGTCATCTTTTCTATTATTATAAATTTTTTTAATTTTTTTTTAGGCCAACACCTCATCTCCTAACCAGACTTTTTGATGATAAAAAATAAAAATAAAAATAATTAAATTAGAGCATGTTCAAGCATTAATTATATTTAAAAAAAATATTATGTCAAGAGGTTATTTTCTACGTGACATAAAATATTATTTAATAAATAATTAAGTTAAAAATATTATTTAATATTTTTATTTAAAATACATAATATTTTATTTTTTTGTCACCTCAGTTTAACAATAAATAGTGATAGTTGCATTGAAAAAGTGTATTTTAACTTAATGTCTATTTATTTTATGTGACACTTTATTTTTTTATAATTTACAAAAACATTGGACAGCTAAACTTTTAAATTAAGTACAAAGTTTATATGTGTACGTGTGTGTACTAACCATAAATAGAAGTCATAAAAATATGTTTTTATATATTTTATTAGTGAAACTTAATTTTATTAACAAAAGTGTTAAAAAAAATTAATAAAAAGTATGTATTTAGTGAGAGATAATAAATTTAATAATTGAATTTCAATAAAATATTAAGTTATATATGTGTGTGTGTTGCATTAAATAAAAATAAATAAATGTAACAATTGATTTATTCAACTGTATGAATAGTAAACATTCAAAAACCTTATAATTACATCTTTTAAATATTTTCTTAAAATGTGCCATAATAGTGAAAGTATTGAGTGTATGAATAACTATGGGAATTAAATTGTATAAGCTGCATTTGTTGTTTAAATATAAAATATTTATACAACTAATTTGAGCATGTTGTTGCATAAATTTTTGCAATGGTTGAAATTTGACAAAGCAAGGTTGGTTCCTTAAAAAATTTGAGTGGTAGTTCTGTGGTGTATGAGGTAACTAAAAGTTGTTTTTTAAATTAATATAACTACAGAGAAAAAGAGATAAGACAAAATGAAGAGGGAGATGATGGGATGTATACATTTACCAAATGTTCATGGCAATTTGTAATCTACCAAGTAACAATTTTTTGTTTAGGGTTTAAGATTTCAGGGTTTAATGTAACACAAGACTCAACTATAGGACAATATAATAAATTTTAATACGTATAATTCTATTTAACATGTATAATTCTAAAAAATCAGAACATAAATAATAAAAATTTAATATATATTTGTTTTGAAATTCAACAACATGTAAATCATACTTTGAAAATATAAAATGAGTCTTACATGCCCTTTGTTCATTGACCCATCATGTCCTCTTTTAATTTTCATTTTAAGAAAAAAAAAAAGAAAAAAAAAACAACATTACCTTTAAGTGTAAATAATTTATCATTTTCTGTAAATATTTGCTAATTCTAACGGTGTGCATCTGAACTCTTTTACTTAAAGTCGGGAGTTCAATTCACTTTTCCGGCAAATAAGTGAGAGTTTTCCGTTTTTTAATAAAAGTGTGAGCGATCTATATGAGCCTTTTATGTTCCTCGCGAACCTTGTTCTCTCACTCTCACTCTCTCTCGATGTTTAAATCCTCTATTTAATAGAGCCAGCGCCTCAGCTGTTATATAAATAAAAATGTTTGATTAAATAAGTATATAAATTTAATAATGCATGGATTGTATATGATTTATTTTATTTATTTGTGTTTTTTAGCTTGGGAATATATTCTAAAGCTAAATTTAGCACATTGTGTATTTGGGCTCCAATGAAGAATGTTCTAACAAAAAAAATAAAAAATAAATCCTCGTTAAATAATTGAAAAAAAAAAGTTCTAGTTAAATTATGAAATACTTGATTCTTAATGCAACGGATGCTTTGCGAATAATTGTCGGATACCAAAGTTAAAAGCATGGCCCAAAATATCAAAATTTGATTTGGTTCAAATTAGTCGAGTTGGTCTATTTAATGCATAAATTTTAAAATATCATTTGAAGAAATTATTTCTAAATGAATTGAATAAAAATTACGACTCTATTTATTTTATGATTCGAAAACAATTTGATTTATCTAAAAATTAAAAATTATATAAAATTTATTTAGTTAAAAAATTTTTAAAATAAAATTTTAATTTTTGTTAAAAAAATAAGTTATTTTCGAAAAACTATAAAAAGCTGTTTTTGAATTGTGTTCTCCGACTGTGGACGAACGCAGCCTAATATTCTATTTAATTTTGGTTGGGCTAACTTCATATTTTTAATATATATTTTTCAGAAAAACTTTTCTCAGACATTTACGAATTAAGTCTCATGTTCTTTGTTGCGTGAAAAGAGGAGGGAAAACATCAATGTCCTCAAATTTGCACCAAACCGAGAACAGTAGATTAAGGTAAGAAGAAGAAGAAGAAGAAGAAGTAAGAATCACTCCAAAGAAGCATGAATTTTGGCCACCCTTCACTGGAATCTGGTCCAATTTGTAGTAAGAACACTTCATCTCACTTCTTTCACTCGAATTATTAGATACAATGATAGATAAAGGTTGATTGTTTAGATGGGTGCTGAGAATGAGCTAAGGAATGGTTGATTTTTATTTTTATTTTGGTTTTATTTTTATTAAGATTATAGAGACTTAAATAGAAGTTGGAAGTATTTCATTGGGTTTACAATTCATTATTATTGCAATCTTTTGTTTTAAGGAATGGTTAGAATTTGATTAATGGTTTTTTTTTTTCTTTTTTCAAGTGGAATTGCAAAGGAATGTGGGGTTGGAAATGGGTTTAGTTCTTTTGTGATGAGTTGAGTATTTGAAGAAAAAAAATCTAGCATAGAATGTTTCCCTATATGCATAGAAAGTTTTTGATAAAATGTCCATGAGAGGAAATGGGGTTAATTGACTCTAATGCTATATTGCTGGTTTGACTCCATTGCAAAGGTCTTGATGTTGATGCCATGATTTCAAAAAGAAAGAATCAAGAGTTGAATCTTGAAGGTTAGAGTATTGATCATTGAACTTATTTTGTAGATAAAAACGAGGAAAATGCAAGTGGGTGATTGCTAACATACTTTTGTCGTGGGTTATTTTGGAAAGCCATAAATTACTCTTGTCAAAGTTATGTGAATTGCCAATTAGCGATAGCTCAAACATTGAGGCACCCACCCTCCCTCGTATGAGGCGAGGGGTTCAACTCTCCTCAACCTCATAAGAGGTGGGGAGGGGTTGTGACCCTATTGGGTCCTGTTATGGCTCTATTAGAACTTTGTTGTGGTCCTATTGGACCTTGATGTGTGGCTTTTGTTCCCCGTACTAATAGTTGGGAGTTGGGACTGCCCATGTATTTGATCGATGAATCTTGACAAAAAAAAGTTATGCGAATTAAAAATTATTGAGGTGTTTTGAATATCTGAAAATCTACTGGTGCTAAATCAGGGTTATTACAAACAAATTAGTAGGTTTTTTGATGAAATTCTCAAATTAATTGCAGAAGAATTGCTTTGGGTCTTGTGAAGGAAAAATGGGTGGACCAGCAAATCCCTCAAATGGGCTAGATCATGTAAGTAAATTATGCCTCCTTTCATTTCCGGGCCACCTACGAAAACATAATTTCTTGGAATAATATGCACAATTAATATACAAATCTTGTTTAGTTGTGATCATTGTATCTCATGGTTTGAAATATTAATGTGTTAAACCTTTTTTATGTTTTAGACCAATGTTTATACACATTCATACACACATTTTTTAAAGGCATTCATTTAAGTGGTTTAACCGTTTTGAAAACATGCTGCTCAAATTGTTTTAGGTATAAATATTTTTTTTGAGACATAAATTAACATGTCTCATCCATGTCAAACATGTTAGAATTGAAATTAACATGTCTTTTAAGTTTATTGAACATTGGAAATTGACTGTCATGTGAGTTATGACATGCATATAGAGGACCATGTAAGATGGAGTGATGTGGTATTCATTCCATAGAACCATGTAATAGGATCAACAAGATCTCTTAGTCGGTTAAGTTGGAAAAAAGTTATTTGTGCCATTGACCGAGGGATGTATACTGGTCATGTTCTCTAGGTTGATTCTAGTCGAGTGGTCATATACCAATCCATGTATTGCGTACTTTACACTCTAGTAATTTTTATTTATTTTTTACTTGTTTATTTGTGGTTTTGTTTTGGTTATTGTAGTGACTGGTTTTTGCAGTTTCCACTATTACTCTCCCTTGTCTTTTTTCAGATCAGTGCGAGGACATTGAGGCTACTGGCAAGCAGCTGTAGGTGGTCACAACTGCACATCTATTAAATTTGGTATTTTTTATTTTATTTTATTTTTCGGTTAGGGCTTTTGTCTAACAGTGTAATGATTTTGTACTTAACCTATCTTTCTGTATATATATTTATGTACACACAAACAAACACACATATATGTAATGGACAATATGCTATATTAGAAGCATCATGATAATTAACTTGGCTAGATTCTTAGAATCATGGACTAGGCAATATGTAATGCTCAGGGACATATGCACTCCAGGGATTTAATCCAACTATGGATTATGCAGGTTTCTTTGGATTATTGAGGGCATGTAAGTCCACTTTGCATGATCAATACATGCTATGTTTGTGATGAAAATATTATGGATCATATTATTAAAGGTGCATTTAGCTTTTCTCTACTAAATTAGTTGCTGGTAATGACTAAAAACACGAAATAGTGCAGGAAGTCCTTTGAATGGAGTTTATGCGTTCTTTCTACAGTGCACCATGGCCAAGTTCTCTCCTCAAAGCATGCAAAGACGCAAGATTCCTTGCCCAAATCCATGCCCTCATGATCCTGACAGGAATCTACACCAACAGTAATTCCAATGGCCACCTAATAGCCTCCTATGCCCGAACGGGTGACATGACATCATCCCAGCACGTGTTTGAAGAATCACCTCAACAAGGCGTGGCTACTTGGAATGCCATGATTATCGCATACTCTAAAAAGGGTTTTCCACTTGAGGTTCTAAGACTCTATAGGCGAATGATCACGGAGGGAATCAGACCCGATAGTTCTACTTTTACACTAACTCTCAAAGCATGTGCTAGTCTATTGGACTTGAGAATGGGTGAAGAGGTTCGATCCCAGGCAATTGATTTTGGATACAAAGATGATGTGTTTGTTAGGTGTTCGGTTCTGAATTTGTACACCAAGTGTGGGAAAATGGATGAAGCAGCTAGGATCTTTGATGCAATGCCAAAAAGGGATCTTGTTTCTTGGACGACGATGATCACAGGTTATTCGCAGAGTGGTAGGGCAGTTGAAGCAATCAATGTGTATCGGCAAATGCAAGCAGAGGACATCGAAGGAGATGGGATCGTGATGGTAGGCCTAATTCAGTCATGCACAAATATTGGGGATCAAAAAATGGGTCGTTCCATTCACGGCTTCATGATTCGTCGACATATTCCAATGGACATTGTGGTTGAAACAAGCCTCATTGACATGTATGCAAAAAGTGGGCTCTTAAATCTTGCTTCCTGTGTTTTTGAGCATATGCCACACCATAATGTGATTTCTTGGAGTGCCCTGATATCTGGCTTTGCTCAAAATGGATTTGCAGGGGATGCACTAAGATTGTTGGTTGAGATGCAGAGTCGTGGATTTACACCAGATTTGGTGTCCCTCGTGAGTGCACTAGTTGCAATCTCCCACATTGGTTTTGCGAAATTGGGGAAATCTGTACATGGTTATGTTTTGAAGCAGCTTGAATTCGATCAGATCTCAGGTACTGCATTGATTGATATGTACTCAAAATGTGGTTCTCTGGCAAATGCATGTGTGCTCTTTGATCAGATAAAGTCAAGGGACTTGATCTCTTGGAATGCAATAATTGCTAGTTATGGCATCCACGGACGTGGAAAAGAGGCTCTTTCACTTTTCCACCAAATGGAGACAGTTTTGACACCAGACCATGCTACTTTTGCTTCTCTTTTATCAGCTTTTAGTCATTCTGGTCTAGTTGAAGAAGGTTTACACTGGTTTCATCTCATGATTCAAAAATACAGAATTCCGCCCAGTGAGAAGCATTATACTTGTGTCGTTGACCTATTGGCTCGTGCCGGATGGGTTGAAGAAGCTCACCAGTTAATAGAGTCAGCAGTGAAAGAACCAGGAATTGCAGTTTGGGTTGCCCTCCTATCTGGCTGTGGAAAATATGGGAAATTGGATCTTGGACAAATGGCTGCAAGAAAGGTTCTTGAATTGAAGCCAGATGATCCGGGAATATACACTTTGGTCTCAAATTTCTTTGCTGCATCAAGGAAGTGGGATGAAGTAGCCACTGTGAGGAAGCTCATGAAGAAGCATGGGATGATTAAAGTACCAGGTTATAGTGTTGTAGCAGTGCAGGGCAGGCTCCATGCATTTTTAGTGGAGGATAAAAACCATCCTCAACACAAGATGATTGTGGCGATCTTGGAAAGGTTGGATCAAGAGATGAGGGCCATGGGTTATGTCCCTAAAACTGAGTTTGTGTTGCACGATCTTGATGAGAAGGTGAAGGAGCGAATGCTATTTCATCACAGTGAGAGACTAGCCATTGCTTTTGGACTCTTAAACACTGGACCTGGTACCAGATTGTTAATAACTAAGAACCTCAGGGTATGCGGGGATTGTCATGAAGCAACTAAGTTCATCTCAAAGATTGTTGATAGAGAGATTGTTGTGAGAGACACGAAGCGCTTTCATCATTTCAAGGATGGGTTATGCTCCTGTGGTGACTACTGGTGATGGTACACGAGTCGTGCAATCTTTGGTAAGTAAGATGCAGCAATACAGGTTTTAAGTCAGGGATCTGAGAACTTGACGAAATATATTGGGATCTTTTGATGGGCATAGTTTTATAGGATTATGAAAGCTTGTTTAAGCTAATAGCTCGATTGATTTATAAAACTTCATTGTCATAAGGCTAATCCAACTCAGTGAATAGTGGTGGTTGTGCTTGTGAAACTTGATGTCACGGAATCAGTCCCTACTCGAATTAAAGGGATTGACAGCTTGAGTTGGTTTGGTTATGAAGCTGGTCATTTTGAAGAAACGAAAAAAAAAAGGTGGAAAGGCAAAAAATAGCACATTTGCCGTTTATTGTGTACCTGTAATTTTAAGCAGGATCTCAAATTATTTGGCACAATATTTGAAGTTGATCCATTGTGACTTAAAGGTGAAGAGCCATTGGGAATCTACTTGCTGTTGTCAAATAAAGCAGGTTCAGCTTCGCTGCTCATCTAACTGGACTTTTTATGCATCAACCCTCGAGGTTTAAGTATATCCTTAGTTACTAGAACCTACATTTTGTTGTTCCTTGTATTTCTGATATAAATAGACTAATCTTATAATTTCTTAAAGCTCTAAATTTACCACTGTATTTGTTTTCAACAATAAAGGCATTTTTTCAATGAAAACGTTGTGGAACTTAGTTCCTTTTCATGGGTTTTCTCTTTCTTTTTTTGTTTCCTTTTTTGGGGGAGTTTGGGAAGGGAGAAAGAGAGAGACTGAAACTTCATGGACATCTTTTAGCTCACAATCGAGCAGCAGAGTTTGAGGCTTCTTTTAGAGCATTAGCAATCTCATCTGCCCTTGCCCCAGTTGTGTATGTGACAAGTGAGCTGTCTTGGGGAGCAATGTCATCTTTCATGTAGCTTCCTGTTGCTCTAAGCAGCTCTTCAGACCCTTTCTTCACCACCCCTTTCATGATTATTGTCTTGTGTGTCCCACATAATAGTTCTTCATAATCAGTATCACCTGTATCTCCAAGAATTACATACATATTTGCCACATTTAGACCCCATCGAACAAAAAGGTACCTGGAAATCACAAAAGAAGACAACAAATATCATGATTGAAGGTCTGAAAGAAGCTCTCTCTCTTTTTGTTACTACTTACTTATTCTTACCAAGTACTTTGTTCTATATTTCTTCTACTAGTTGTGATCAGGATTAATATTAAATGTTCTTTCTCAATATTTTGATTGTTGAGACTGCAACAAAATTGTGGAAGAACTAGCAAATAAATTCACTAGCTTTTCCTACAAACCACCATGATTAAATAAATTGCTATGATGTAAAAAATGTCAAATAAGTGTTGCCAAATACGATCATGGTTTCAAAAGCTTTTCCCTCATTTCCGTTGTAGTCCTTTGTTGTGTATATGTATTATTGTGTCAAGAAAGTATTTGTGGGTTGGGATATGCACTGCATGTTCAAAGCCAAATACCTCATCAACCAACTATGATGCCTATGGAGCACTTCTTGGATAATTCTAATCTAGAATTCATGCCAGTAGATTGTACTGAATTTCCAACTTATGAAGATTTAGCTCCCCCAGGTTTCACTAAAGGTAATTGCTTGGCCTAAATTGGTAGTTAAGACTACTATACGAGTGTGATTCTCTTTTTATCTTTTTTGCACCCACTGTTTAGAAAAGAAACCACTGTGTCCAGAAATGTTTCGATGATTGATGTTGATGTTTCATTACTATGTTCATTTCAGCCATTGCATATTTATGACTGATGCTGTTAAGCATGAAAATCTATGTCATATGGCATTGCCTATACAAAATTACAAATCAGTTGGAATTTTATGGGTGCAGTTACCTGAGTGCCTGTGATCGAGAAACAAGGAGAGGAACAACTTGCATTCTCGTTGTGTTCCTACAATACATCAAATGGCATCTGAGCCCTCGCATTCTCAGCTTTTGTCTCATTTCATCTACTTTCTTTGCCTGAAATAGTCGTCAACATTTAGAAAATTAGAAACACAAGAAAAATCAGACCACTCCTTCAGAAAAAGTAGTCGGGCTCATTGCAGATATATTATTACCTTGGCAGAATCTTTTATCAGGAATGAGACACAATGGGAATTGCTTGTTTTGACATCTTCCTCAATGGGACTCGAAGAATTATCTGATTCACTGCCTCTACCTTCCTGCGAATTCATCAATTTCCATATAGTCTTCTTCAGGCCGTCACAACCCCATCGGTAATCAATATGAGATGCATAGTCTAGGTCTGGACAGAGCTTCCCATCTTCTTCATTGTGAATGCCCGGATAGTACACTTCACTCCCGCTGCTACATATCATAGCATCAAATTCTTTTACATTAATCTTCCCTGATTCCAAGAACTCCACTGTCTCGGACATGGACATAGCTGTTGCCAAAGCAAATCCCGAGAACCTCACAGCTTGTGAGTATGATCGGACGGCCTTAAATATCTCCTGTACTATCTGAAGCATTTTACTGTCAGGAGTTCCATCAGTATTGTAGCAGTCAAGTGCTATAACAATCAGCCTTCTCCGGCGCCTCAGGATAGGATACTTAATAACACTTTCAGGCTGTTTCTTTCCACTTTCAGATTCTTGTGTGGCTTCTGATGACTGTTTCTTCACCTTGCTTAGAATCCGTTTCACTTGATCTTGAATTTCAGGACTGCCCTCTCCTGCTGCCACTTTCTCTAATTCAGTTGAATTGTACTCCATGGAACTGTTGAGCAAGGGCTTTTCCCCGTCAACGGAGAGCCGGAGGGACATGTCTTGCACATCCTTAAGGGAGTCTCCGAGGTGTTCATCGGCTACCATATCATCCATTGGTGTATCAGTCTGCCATTGTGGGTGCCTCATCCTGCAGCCTGCTATTCTTGTGAAGTAAGTGTGACAGTGCTCTGGCCATGAGTACAAGTGTATGTTTTTCCATCCATTTTTCCTGCACTCATGCCATAGGTTCTTATCTGCGACTAGTTTGAGCAATGCGTCGGCAATTGCTTGCTGGTCATGCGGGTCCACTAGCAACCCGTTGTTCAAAGCCTGTAAATAAAAAAAAAGCTTTTCAGAAACAACTTATGTGATACACATTAAGTGCTTTAGGCCCTTTTTTTAATCTTTACAAGCCATGTGAGAAGCACTGCCTTCTTGTAGATATCAGCTTATTTATAGGCCCAGGCAAGTGGACCAGCTGTGTGAAGAATATTTAACTAAGTTTTAGATAGACAACAAAGCTGTAAGAGAAAACAATATTCACCAAGATTAGAGCAAGACTAAACTTCTATTGCTGCAACTTTAGCATGAAGTGGTTTATTTTTCCTCTGATTTTCATGTTCAAGTGCTACATCATTCATTTAAGACTTTGCATGCAGCACCTGGTCAGTTTGAGCTAGTGGAAGGGAAGTGGGATGCTTTCCCAGATAACATTTGTGGTTCATTTTGTTTTTGTAAGTATATGCTAGTGTAGTTCAGAAGAGATGTTGCATTTATATGCGAGTAAATTCATTTATTATATTATATTCCTATTACCTATTATTTCTCAACTGTTTCTTCGAAAACAGTAAGTATTATATTTGGAGTTCATTTTGTTTTTGTAAGCATTGATTTTATGTTAGTATAGTTCAGATTTCAGAAGAAATGTTGCATTTATATATGAATAAATCCATTTATCATATAAATTCCTATATTTATCGACTCTTTCTTCCAAAACAGTAAATATTTTGTCATATGACAAAAACCATTACGTGTCCTATTAGTAGATTATTGTTTAAATATCTTGCTGCCATCTATCAGATAAGTAAAGAGAATTCATACCCTATAAATGTCGACAGGGCCGCCATTTTTAGTAGCTACCATTGGAAGCCCATGAGCAGCTGCCTGCATTTTTCAATACCAACTTGAGTCAAATTTCTCTTTGATGATATTATCATGAGCTTAGCATATAATGAAAACTAACCTCAATCAAGGTAAGACCGAAAGGCTCAACAAGAGCTGGATTTATGAAAACTCCCTGCCAGGTTACCAAAACACTTGGCTGATCAATATTTGTCCGAGTATAGAGAAAAATCTAGACAGAAAATATGAAGAGGACTTTAAACAGACCTTTGTTTTTGCGGCAAGACGGTAAATATCAGGAACATCAGATTGCTTGTGATGCTTAGGATAAGCAACTAGCCCATACAGATCATACTTATCAATCAGCTTAAGAACTGTTGTAAGCACATTTGCACTGCCTGAAGACATTCCATCTATGTCATCCCTGTTGCCCATTACAAGTGTCTGCATACAGAACATATCTAATTTGATATGGGTATTTTAATTTATATATGATTTGATGAAATTTAAGCATTTATTTCAGCTCCTTACAAGGTTGGCGAGCTCTCTCAATGGGCGGCATTCACCAAAGGCTTTCAAAAGAGTGGTAATGTTCTTTTTTGGATCTGGTCTTGATAAGGCCAGGATCATTGGTTTGTGGGGATTCGTGAGGAAGCGCATAACCTGTGTTTTAGATGTTTTTCTCAGTAAATTATGTTAAATTCATGAAGTTTGGTGAAAGAGTTCAGTGTTGCAGAAATTTTTACTTACATCGGACCATATGGGTGGGACTGCTCTTGGAGAAGAATTTTCAAGGCTTAGAACTGCTGCAAGTTCCCCATCTGCTTCAGGTGCGTCTTCTTGATCCACGACATTGCTGAAGTCCATTCCCGGCGGAATAACCTGCAACCATCTTCACTTTACTCCTAGTGCTTTTATGTGAATTATTTTTCGATGCACAAAGTTGCATTTTATCATCCTAGTTAGACGGTGTCAAATTCTACTGAATCTGCATCTCTAGTTCTCATCTAAAATGATTCTAACTAATTCCTGCACTGAATTTTGTTACTAATTTGCATAATATTTTTCTAGCTCAAATTGATGCAAGGCATGAAGATTTGAAATTTCAATCTCATGGGAATTTGCACCAAGGGTGTGTTTGGTAGCTAAATTTTTTTTTCTTGATAAATAAAGTTTTCTCGAGAAATTCTCTCAAGCAAATCTTCTTGAGAAAATTTTCTATGGCTGTATTCAATCACATAACTGTGACCTCTTTAAATTTAATTGTAGAGAAATTTTCTCGTGAGAAAAATATTTTTCCTAACCCCCTACTAGAGAAAAAAACATGGTGTGAGAAAATTATTTTCTTAGTTCTCTTTCCAAGCAAACAATGGAATTTATGATTTTCTCAAGAAAATTCTCATATTTCTCGAGAAAATCCTCATTTACTTGGCTACTAAACACACCCTAAGAGTAGCAAAAGCAACGTTTGAAACCAGCGAATAGGTATTGGAAGAAGCACTAACCACCATCCTTGGCATGAAGCGGCCATGGCAATTGACCTTACGTCTTGCACGTGCTCTCAGCACTTTCTCGAGCTTAACATCAAAACCATCATAAAGGCCCCATTGCTGTTCAATCTCTTGCCTGGTACTTGTGATGACGAGTTCGGCAGCATCAATGGACAGCTCTTCAGCTTCTATCCGCCGCATTATCTTATATGTTGAGTTGATATCTTCCTTAGATTGGCGTCCCTGCTTAATCAGCTGTTCCAACTTGTTCCTCCCCAGTGAATGTCCCGTAAGAACCATAGGGACATTCAAAGCACCGGAAAGTAATGCAGCACAATCCCCGGCATCTGCATAATGCCCATGAACCACGTATGGCCATACAGGCTTGCCTTGACCTATCTGCTCACCTAGCACCCGGGACATGTTAAGAATATGAGCCAAAGCGCCATCTACAAATTCTTGCAAATAGGGCCATAGCAACTCTTTTCGGAGGTACTTGTCGCATGGACCAAAGGGTATTCTTATTATATAAGCACCACTGCTCTCCCCTGTTCCAGTTCCTTCTGAATCTTCGGAACCAGAAGTTAACATTTCTGTAGGTTCTCCATAACTCCAGTCTACGTCTGATGATGATATTTGGCGAGTGAAGAGATCTACTCTGTATACTCCAGGCATCATTGCAAGTGCCCGAGATAGCTCTACCACATATTTGATCTAGTATTTCAAGATGCTGAAGTTAGTTCCAAGGCATTTCCAAGGGATTAAATAAGCTCACAATTTATTGTAGATGGTGTCAGTTATTACCTGACCACCCGTATCAGAATCTCTTCCAAGCTCCATGTTTTCTCCCCGGACCAAGCCATGCAAACTGAAAAGGAAGGTAATTACTATATTTTAGATTGTAGATGCTAAAGTTACTATATAATGTTGATTGATAACTTCCATTTAATAGGGTAAATCAAAAGTCAACTTTGGTGTCCATGTTGATTATACTATATTTCTGCAGGAGTTGAATATATAAGGTTTGGCTGAAGAAAATTTACCTCATGAGAACAATGTAGAGTTTCTTCTCTTTGTCATCATCGGGAACGGCTTCAAGGTAGGAATAGTTGCGTTGCAATCTTCTCCTTGGAGTTTCAGGCACCGCATCTCCTTTCTCTCCTTCAGACAAGTCTTCAGACATGTCCTCAGTAGCGTCCATGCGGCCTTGCTCCTGCTCCCACCTGCGGTTTACCAACCGTTGGAAATCTTCCAACTCCAGCTACTCACAAAAAAAAGAAGAGATTTTTATGATTGGAATCACATATTTTAAACCAAATGTCAACCAATACATTGTGTTAGATTTCAATTCATTATCTTAACTTGAACACATTGACAGAAACTGAATTATAATCCTTTTGCAGAACAAGCAGAGATAGCTGTAAGATAAAAAGAACAATGGCAAATCATGAACCTGCTTCTTCTTCCGAGCAAGATGCCAGATCCTCCAACACATGTTCTCGAGCCTAGAACTACGCTCCTGAGTGTTCCGAGTTGCTACAACCTTGACCCAGGTTCGATACAGATCGGTCTCATTAACACCCGACACAACCTCCTCCACAAAATATTTAGTCAGGTTAAACTGAGCCCTCTCCTTCAAACTCGCCGCAGATTGCTTCTGTTCTTCGATCCCACCAGCGCCAACGCCACTGCTAAGAATTGCCTCCAGGTACCCATTAATCCACTCATTTCCTGCCATTTTTGTTTCCGGGCAATGCTGGTTTTGCAATAAAATCACATAAATTGAATTGGGTTTCTCTTAAAATCTATCAAAAATTGTTAAATTCAGCAATCTCTTCTTCCTTGAAACTGAACTATTTTCATGAAAAGAAGAAGAAGAAAAGGTGATTCAACGAGAGAGAGGGAGAGCTCTGTTTTGCTCTCTTATTTTAAATGGGATACGTGTCAACATGAAGTTCCGCTACGTGTCAAGATCCTATTGGGTGGATTGTGCATGGAGATCCTTTCCCACGTAACGGCTGGTTTTCTCACGCTTTTGATTGATTGGTCAATCTTTTTTTTAACTGTTTCTTAAAGCTTTCCGATTTCTCATGCTAGCTTACCGGTTTTATACTTGAAAACCCTGATTTCTCGCCAAAAAATCATCCGGTTTTCTTGAGAATCTCGCGAGAAATCATAAGTCTTATTTCAAATTATCGTGGTTTTTTTTGTTGGTATTATAAATGATTGATTATTTACCCAAACTATGATTTTTCTAGAAAAAAAATGATATCTCTGATTAATTTGTTCCATGTCATTAATTATGGCTTAATACACAAGTATGCAATATAATGCTAAGTGGTTGGAATATAAAAATCTAATTTAATTTGATTTATTTTTGGGAATTAGGTGTTTAATCTTTCGTATAATTTGAGATGGATGACTTGAATAGTTTTTCAAAAATAATAAAGTTACCCTTTATTTATTTAGATATGATATGATGTGATAAATCAATTATATAATCATATAGTGAATGGAAAGAAAAAATTTTTGCACTTAAAGAGGAAACTTGATTAACTAGTATATTATAAATGCCCTATGTTTAATTAGTTTTCTAATGTAATTCCAATAAGATTTTAGTATCATTTCTAATATGATAATCTTTTTTTTTTTGGTGACGTAGGGTATCTAGTTCAGCTTACGTGTACTGATTAATTCTCAAGGTCAAGTAATGAGAGGAGAGAGTAACGTCCTTTAATGAATGTGTAAATGTTTCACACATAATTCATGACGTAAGGAATTTTTTTTAAGGGTGAGGCGTGTCCATCCAACTTGGCAATGAGACTAAAAGCTAATATAATATATTTTTGATATATTTACATGAAATATCTGGAGTTATTAAATATATTATTATTAGTATATTCTAATTTTATTCAAACAATCCCATAGGCCATAGTAATTTAGTTCTATTAAATTTTGGAAAACTCATCTTTTCAAATTTTTTAAAAAATATTTCGATATTTTTCATGAAAAATGATTTAACTCAGAAATTAAAATCTACCCTTTTGAGTTCCAAAAAGTCCACATAATAAAAACTCATAAATGCATAATTTGTAAGAAACATGGGTTCATGAAAATAACTCTTGATTTCTTAAACTAATTGTAATTATTTTATAAACATCATCAAAATATAAATAAAATATATATGGGAAAATAGCAAAATAATTATAAAAAGAAGACACGTGCCGTCCACTGAAAGGAGTTTTATAGGGCGGCCTCCGTCGTGGATGTGCCGTTTAGTTGTAACAGTAATAACTGTGAGCCTAACGGTAGAAAACTAAGAACCGGAAGTTGAACCGGACGATTCCGACTCAACTTGAACGGTTCAAGTTACCAAAATTAGAAACATTAATATTTAAAAAAAATCCAACCTTTATGACAAGTTTACAACCTGTGCAATCCACAGATTTTTTTTAATTTTATTAATAAAAATAAAGATTTTATTGCTTTTTAATACTTCATTCATTTTTTTTTATTGTGATAATCTTTTAAATAAAAAATTGTTCAAGTAACATAAAATTTTAAAATAATAAAAACTAAGCTTTAATTATTTTTTTTATGGAAATAAAAGCCTTAAAAAACTCAAAGCTTTAAATTTTTTTACTTGTCATTAAACATGTTAAATGTGCCCGAATTTCAGATAAACTCGGCCGAGTGAACACGGAGGCCGGTTCAAAGTGGAGATGAGTTGAACCGGCCGGTTCGGCTTTGAACTGGGAAAAATTTACAGTGTGGTAGTTGAAAGTTCAAACGTAGAAGAGAGAGAGAAAGAGAGAGGTAGACTTGAAAGGTCAACCAATTACCGGTGGCTCCGGTCACCTACCGGTCTCTCGGTGATGGGCTTCTTCTCTCTAATTTTTTCTCTCTTTCTTGAATCTCTGGAGCTTCTTTATAGATTTTGTTTTTTGGGTCTAATTATTTTGATAAGATGAATTTTTGAAGAAAGTAGAGCAAAAGTTGAATTGGGTGTGTTGGCCGGAATCAGATGGCGGTGAGCTTTTTAACTTAACTTTTTTTTCCTTTTCTTTTCTTTTGGGGTTCTGTTATTTGTTTGATTCCTGTTTTTGAAAAGGGCAATTGTTACATGTGATTGAGAAAGAGGAAGAACTGTTGTTTTGGGTATCTGGGTATGATTTTGTTTTTGATTTTGTGAAGTGAATTTGGTTGTAGGATATGGAAATGTTCATGGACTTCTTGTTGCATTATCTTCTGGGAATTTCATGGGATTTTTTAGGATTCTAGCTTGTGTTTTTCTTCTTTTTCTTTGGTTTGGTTTTATACAAATTATGAGTTCTCTTGTGAGTTTTGTATGCAAGTAATTTGGAAGGATGGAAGTGTTGAAGAATGAAAGTAATTGGGCATCTGTGCTTTGATTTGCTGTTGCTGGTCAACCGATGTGCATTATATGTGTTGATTTTTTAATTTTAATTTTGTTTTATTTTATAATTTTTTTTGAGAAGTTTTAATTTTTACTTGAAATTGGTTAAGGGCCCTGTTTTTTTATGTCTGCTTGGATTGTTTTTTTATTTTTTTCTCATGCTCTTGAGTGGGAGAAAAGCTTGAATTTGGGTATTTGGATTTTGGATTTAGAACCTTGAGAAGTGTCAAATTCTGGAAGTTTCAAAGGATTTCCACAGGAGTTATCAGATTATCTTTGTTTTTTTGTTTTTTTTTTTTTGGATTTTGAAGGATATGTTTCAAAAACAACAAATTGCTTATTTGTCACAGCTACTTAATGCCTTCTTATTAAGAAAAAAGAAAAAAGAAAAAAGAAAAAAAGGGGCATGTTATTTGACATATATTTCTCATTATATAAGTTGCGTGGCTGTTACTTTCTTCATAAAAGTTTTTATTTATTTATTTATTTAGGCACAAATTATTTCTTTTCTTCATCTATAATTGAGATATTTCTGTTTAATTACGTATTTTCGTCAACCAGCTTGTGAATGATAATAAGTTTTTAATTGAACTGTTGTCTCTTTCTTGTTTTTATAGTAGGAAATGGGAGCGATGAGCTTATGCTTTTGAGAACATATATTATATATTGTAAGAATGTTTTTGTTCAATGTTCAATAAGGATTAAAGAAATATTCCTGGGTTTTAGTCATTAGGTATTTTATTTTATTTTAGTTTATGAAGGTATGTGGTGGGTTTATTAGTTTTAAGAACTTAAAAGTTCTGCAGTTGGAGCTAGTTCACCTCAAGACCCTCTTCTTTCCTTAATATTTATTCTTTTCATTAATGATTGTTATAACATGGTTGATCTAGTCAACCTTCAAAGAAATGGAAAAAGCAAGTCAATAGGCTTGATTTTTTGAATTTTCTTTATGAAAACCCTACAAATTAACCTTGTAGGTACATATGTGTATATATATAAAGAACTCCCCTAAAAGTTTGAAAAATTAGAGTTATTACCTAATGAAGTTGTCTTATTTGTCTTCGCAAATTTTGATTAAGGTTTGTCAAGAAAAGTTTCAGAAGATAAAGAAGAAGAGAAAAATAGAATTTGGCTACTTGTGAATGTTTGATAAAACATAGAATCCATAAGCTATAGCCGTGAACTAAAGGCCCAACTGTATGTCTTTGGATACTACATTTTTAGTGGAAAAATTGATTTTAGTCTTTGGTTCAATTATCAATAATTGTCTGTTGAAGAACAATTACTGGAAGGTATCTTCTTCAGTGATCAACTATTGAATACTGAGATTGATTTTTAAGCTATGGTCGGAAGTTGTGTTACCCCAGCTATTGATCCTTAGGTTTTGATAAGCAATCGTGTGAACTCTGATTCTTCGAGAAAGGTACTTGAATATCTCTCTAATGAAAAATCTCTCAAAGCTCTTGAAACACTGACATTTGCTAGTCAAGTTTCCTATGTAAAATTGATAACTCTATTGGTTTCAACTGTGAATTTGTCATAATATGAGCTAAAGAGGAACAGTTTTTTGTCAAGTTTACCCGAACAGGTAACATTCTAGTGTTGATTCTAGGATTTTGTGTTTGAATTGTTTGATTTGAATAATGGTTTATATGTTCACTGTTAATTGGTAAATCAAAATTGATTTATATGTGAGTGTTTTTCATGAATGATATTTGTTTGTGAAGTTTTGTAGACACATCGAAGTTATCCCCTCTCCATGGATAGGATTTTACTATGATAAATTCCTATTTAAATTTTATTTTGTGGTTAGCTTTATAATTTGATGCAACATAAATTTCAGAAATCTACAAAAAAAAAAGAAAAAGAAAGAAAGAAAAAAAGAAAATCCCCTTTAGAAGTAAACAAGGAGTGGATTCTTTGAGCTTCCAGAAATGGATAATAATATCAAATATCAAATATATGATAGAGAAAAATTTTGGTGGGAAAGGTGTGGAGGATTTCCCAATGTTATGGGGCTTCAAAGAGCTTCTCTAAACACAATAGTAATTAGAAGGCATCACGTATCCTATTCAATGTTGTTGTCAAATGAAATCATAGCAGTTCTTGATTTTTTTAACTGGTTTTTGTCCATGGTGTTCTGTTGAGGTATTTTGTTAAACCAAGATACTCTAGTGTCTCTTATAAACTTTTTGTGCCTTTCAAATGCGATTACTGATATTTTCATACGTGCATCTTGTCAATGCTTTATATACCGCATTATCTGTTAATCTTTAGTTACTGTTATCCTTACCCATTTGTTATATTTTTAGATGAGAATCATCTATTCCTTTGTATCCCTACTTCAAGTTGCTTGCTAATTGATCTTTTATGAATTTAGAGAAGTTTGGTTATGATTACTCTTGTTTGTAGAAGGAAAGAGTAATATTCCACTATCTAAAAGAAGGTTATAGGCCCCTCTTTATATAGATGATAATACTCATCTATTTTAGGGATATTTACAGCTAATTTAGAAAGGAAATCAGAACTATCTAAAACTGAAAGCTATAAAACAGGAAACTTATATCTACAGATTTGGTAACAGACTACCAAATCTCCTAAAATCATGGGATAAGAAAAAACTGATCTGTTAGCTGTAGATCTCCTCGATATTAGCCCCTAATATTGCTAACAGATCCTCAAACATAAATCTCTCTATAATTCTACACTCTCCCTCAAGCTGGGCGGTAAATATTAATTAACCCCAGCTTGGAACTCAAATCATCAAACACCTTTCTCGGTAGAGCCTTGGTAAGGATGTCTGTTGTCTGAAGACATGTAGGCACGTACAACATCTTGATTATTCCTTCCTCTATCTTCTCCTTTATAAAATGTCGATCAATTTCCACATGTTTTGTTCTATCATGATGAACTGGATTTTTGGCAATGCTAATTGCTGATTGATTATCACAAAACATTTTCATAGGTTCTTCATCTGAAATTTTTAATTCCTTTAGCACCCTTTTTAACCAAATTCCCTCCAAATACCGTGTGCCATTGCCCGGAATTCAGCTTCTGCACTGCTTCTTGACACCACTGACCGCTTCTTACTTCTCCAAGTGACCATATTTCCCCACACAAAAGTGCAATATCCTGAAGTTGATCTTCGGTCTTGTACTGATCCTGCACAATCTGCATCGCTGAACACTTCAATATCTCTTCTTTGGTTCTTCTCAAAAAATAATCCTCTACCTGGTGTTAGTTTCAGGTATCTCAGGATTCTATACACAGCTTCCATGTGTTCTTCATTTGGATTGTTCATGAACTGACTTACCATGCTAACAACAAATCCAATGTCTGGTCGTCTGTGAGATAGGTATATTAGTTTACCTACTAATTTTTGGTATCTTCCTTTGTCCATGGGTGCACAATTTTCCTTAGCTCCTAGTTTGATAGTTGGATCCATAGGAGTATCTGCCGGCTTACACCCGAGCATTCCAGTCTCTTTTAAGTGATCTAGGACATATTTTCTCTGTGAGACAGAGATTCCCTTTCTTGACCTTGCAATCTCCATACCTAGGAAATATTTAAGATTCCCAAGGTCCTTGATTTCAAATTCTGCAGCTAGTAAACTTTTGATGGTGCAGATTTCCTCTTCATAGTCTCCTGTTAGGATTATGTCATCCACATACACTATGAGGACAACAAGTTTTCCTGCAGAAGAGTGTTTAACAAATAGTGTATGGTCCGTCTGACATTGAGAGTAGCCATGCTTCTTCACTACCTTTGTGAATCTTTCAAACCAAGCTCTTGGAGATTGCTTGAGCCCATATAGAGATCTCCTAAGTTTACAAACCTTGTTGCATGTAGTTTGTGTCTCAAATCCGGGGGAAATTTCCATGTACACTTCTTCAGTTAGGTCCCCATTTAGAAAGGCATTCTTGACATCTAGTTGGTGGAGAGGCCAGTCAAGGTTTGCAGCCAAAGATAATAAAACCCGAATTGTGTTTAACTTGGCTACAGGAGCAAATGTCTCCTCATAATCGATTCCATATGATTGGGTGAATCCCTTTGCAACCAGCCGTGCCTTGAACCGATTAACACTCCCATCTTCATTATATTTTACTGTGAAGATCCATTTGCAGCCTACTGGGCGTTTCTCGGTTGGTAAGTCAGAGATTTCCCAAGTTCCATTTTTCTCTAGTGCATGAATTTCTTCATACACTGCTGATTTCCATTCTGGTGAGCCGAGAGCTTCTTGTATATTATTAGGAACTTGGATGTTGTCGAGGTTGGCAACAAAAGCTTCGAATTTTGGTGACAATCCTTCATATGACACAAATGTGTATATCGGATGTTTTGTGCATGATCTTACCCCTTTTCTCACAGCAATAGGAAGGCCACTGTCATCATTAGTTTCAGGATTAGTGTTACCTGGTGGATCTTCACTTGGTCTAGGACTTGAGTCAAACTCTTGGGTTTGCTCAAGAGATACTTGTTGTTCCATCTCCTTTTGGTTCTTTCTCCTCCTTGAGTAGGTAATCAATTCATCACTCTTTGTTGATTGAATAGTGTCCAGAGAGGTGGATTGTTGGCTTGATCTTGAGTAGGAGGTTCTAGGAAGTAAGAAGACTCAAGGGAGAGATTTTGAGGAGGAAGTGATTCATGATTTAGTGATGGGCAGGTTTGGTCAGAATTAGGAGAGACATGAGGTGATTCTTCAATATCCCAAAGCTGATATTTTAGGATAAAATTAGTCTCCCCTTGAATATCAGATTTGGGGAAATAAGGTTGTTGCTCAAAGAAGGTGACATCCATGGAGTGATAGAATTGTTTAGTGACCGGTGAGTAGCATTTATATCCTTTTTGAGTTGGAGAGTACCCAAGGAAAATACATTTATGAGCTTTAGGATCAAGTTTGTCCTGGTGTTGTTGATGGACATGGACAAAAGCTGAACACCCGAAAACTTTGAATGGGATGGTGGAGATGAGACGAGTAGTGGGAAAGGACTGAAGGAGAATTTGACAGGGAGTCTGGAAGTTAAGAATCCGAGATGGCATCCTATTTATGAGGTATGCAGCATTAAGGATGGCTTCACCCCAGAAATATTTTGGTACATGGGTAGAGAACATAAGAGACCGAGCCACATCAAGAAGATGCCGGTTTTTTCTTTCGGCAATTCCATTTTGCTGAGGAGTGTTAACACAGGAACTTTGGTGAACAATACCATGATTCATGAAATAATCATTAAGGCTGGAATTAAAATACTCTTTGGTATTGTCAGTTTTCAGAATTTGAATTTTTGCTTGGAATTGTGTTTGGATCATGGTATTGAAGGTTTTGAAGAGCTGGTTTGCCTCGGATTTTTCTTTCATGAGGAATACCCATGTGAGTCTAGTGTGATCATCAAGAAATGAAATGAACCAGCGAGAACCAGTAACATTTTTTATCCTACAAGGACCCCATATATCACTATGAATCATGGAAAAAGGTTGAGATGCTTTGTAGGATCTGTTAGGATATGAATTGCGAATATGTTTAGAGAATTGACAGATCTCACATTGAAATTTATTTGGATTTTTATTATGGAATAATGAAGGAAACAACTTCTCAAGATACAAGAAATTTGGATGACCTAACCTATAGTGCCATAACATAATTGCACTATCATTATTAGACTGACTCACAGACAAAGAAACGGGACTTCTAGACACTGAACAATCTGATTGATGAATTGCTCCTTGAGGAGGATCACTAACCTCTAGAAGATAGAGCCCCGAACACATCTTAGCACTGCCAATCGTCTTCCCCGAGTCCAAGACCTGAAATTCACACAGATTTGAGCCAAATTTAGTAACACAGTTGAGATCCCGAGTGAGTTTACTAATGGACAGAAAATTGCAATTTAATTTTGGTACAAGTAGAACAGAATCAAGAGTGATGTTCTCTGAAATTTGAACCGAGCCTGTACCAGCCACCTTTGAGAGTGACCCATCAGCTATTCGCACAGTTAAATTTTTATAGCATGGGGTGTAAGTTGAAAACAACTTCTCATCTCCAGTCATATGATCAGAAGCTCCTGAGTCTATAATCCATGGATTGAGCCTCTCCTTGTTAGCATTTAGAGCACTTAAAAAATTTGTGCCAGGGATCCGGTACCAACCACAGTGGGAGCTGGTGCAAGCAAGGATTGGCTGAACATTTTCTACAAGATTTCTATTTGTTCCTTGCTGAAGGGAGTTGGTTCGGGTGGAGGTTGTTCATCCATGGAAGCAAGGTTGCCTCGTCCTTCTTTGTCATTGGCAAACCGGGAAGGTCTCCAGTCTGCTGGATTGGCAGCATCTCCGATGAGATAATCATTTTTGCCCTTTCCGCATATGAACATCATTACGGAATGGGACCATTGGAGTTAGTTGTTCCCATTCAGTTTGTGTCCTGTAATGGGCATGAGGTTACTATCATTGTTGGAAGCCATGGCTTCCTGATTGGAGGTGATTTGGGAAACGGTAGCTCTTGAATCACGTTTCCCGTATTTGGTCATATGAGGGAATTAGGGTTCAGAGATTGCTCTGATACCATCTTGTTTGTGGAAGGAAAGAGTAATATTCCACTATCTAAAAGAAGGTTACAGGCCCCTCTTTATATAGATGATAATACTCATCTATTTTAGGGATATTTACAGCTAATCTAGAAAGGAAATCAGAACTATCTAAAACTGAAAGCTATAAAACAGGAAACTTATATCTACAGATTTGGTAACAGACTACCAAATCTCCTAAAATCATGGGATAAGAAAAAACTGATCTGTTAGCTGTAGATCTCCTCGATATTAGCCCCTAATATTGCTAACAGATCCTCAAACATAAAGCATCTTGTCAATGCTTTATATACCACATTATCTGTTAATCTTTATTTACTGTTATCCTTACCCATTTGTTATATTTTTAGATGAGAATCATCTATTCCTTTGTATCCCTACTTCAAGTTGCTTGCTAATTGATCTTTTATGAATTTAGAGAAGTTTGGTTATGATTACCTTTCTTGTCATTTTTCTGGGATAAGATATCTGGGATGGACTTAAATTCATCAAATATCAGGACCAAGCTTGATAGACTTGAATTATTTATTGAATGAGAATGGTATTGCTTGATGGCGTATTTGAGAGAAAACTCGAGTGAACATCTTTTGATTTTTTTGTTTCCATTTGTGCTAATATGCATAGAAAAATGTTTATTTTATTTATTTATTTATTTATTGAACTTTTGATACATGGAAATTTAGTTGGGTTTTTTAATTATTGCCATTTTCTATCAAGGGTAGTGTTAACTGTGAAGTATTTGGCAATTGGCAATCATAGTTTTGTTTGATTAAATTTTATACATACCAGTAACCCTATACCAATTAAAATTTATTTTAGTCACATCTATTGATGCCTCAATAAAATTTTAATGTGGATCAATGATTTATACTTTTTGCTTGAAATAATAGAGCTCATGTTGATTTCATTGCAGCACCAACCACATGTACCTAAGTTTGGCAATTGGGAAAGTGAAGAAAATGTCCCTTACACGGCATACTTTGATAAAGCAAGAAAGACTAAAGGTGTAGGTGGAGGCAAGATGATGAACCCAAATGATCCTCAAGAGAACCCTGATATATTATCTAATAATGCACCTGGAGCTGGAGGTCGGAGAGCCTCCAGTGACTCGCAAGGAGCTGAACCAGAAGCAGCAAGGCCCAAGCATAAACTCCATTCTAGCAGGGAAGATGCCGGAGGCCGGAGAGCCTCTGGTGACTCGCATCAACGCGCCGGTGACCTGGGAGTAAGTTCCGGGGACAACCCGAGAAGGGCCAGCCGGCAAGGTGGTGGTACTGATCGAAGTGTTGAACAGTCTCCTCTGCACCCACATTATCAGGCAAGAGTTGGAGGAAGAGGAAGTGGAAGCGGAAGCGGTGTATCTTCTCCAGCTTGGGAAAGAAAATCTACTGAAAGCAGCCATGGATTGGCTCCAAACACCCCTGGAAGATCCCGGCTAAGAGCTTCCCAGGGCGATGAAACTGTAAGCATCTATCTTCTACTTTCTCTCTTCCCGCATTCATAGAAAATGAGCACATTTTTCCTTGTTCCATGGTGCACACCCACTAGTTTCTTGTCACTAAACGTTGTTGGTAACTGTAACCATTCATAAGACTCATATCAAGATTTTTCATTGGAAAAGACTTCAGAATTCGTAAGGTGAAAAGTACTAATATCATCTGCCGGCCATCGTGATTCTTGTCAAAATACAAGGGATTCCCACCCATGAGACCACAATTCCTGCCATCATGCATCATCTCCGTGGATCATCACGACATCCATATTACCATCTATTCCACACACACACACACTAAATGGGTATCTGATCCTGATTAACTCAACAATCCTCAAGTCAATTGCTTTGCACTCTTCCCTTGCCTAATAAATTGTTACTATTGCTGCCACCAACCAAATACTCCATAATAATTCTCCATGTTTCTATAGTCACTAAATGTGACTCTTGCATGTCCTTTGACGATCATGCTTTGTGAATGGTTTTTAAAATGGAACGGAAGTATTGTTTCTGACTCACCCATTCGTTGCCAAGTCCTCAAGCTTAAGGAGGAAGTTGATGTAAGAATTACCAGCATCAGGAATTTGTACCTATTGAATAAAATGGATGAATCCATCAAATTAACATTCCATCAAATTAGCATCAAATTAGCATTTCTGCTGCTATAAGCTTATTTTAACAATATTATGCATTGAGTTTTTTATGTTTACAAAAATCAAAGAACCTAGGCTAGAGTTTTCTATAAATAAGTTTCACTGCTTGATGTAAGAGCAGTTTGTCCTTTTCTTTGGTTTTAAGTTTTATTTTCTTATGTTCTTATTTTCTTTTTTGTTGGAGGAATCCATCAAACGACATTGGTCTTTTTTTAGTTATCATGTCTCTATAAATTCTTTATTGGATGACTACTTAAGTATGTTGCATTGCTTAAATTCTCCCTTCGGTTGTTAATAAATGCAAGTGAAAGTTTGTGTGTATATCATCTTTGTAAAAAGCTTGTACTTGGAGAATGCACGGTTTAATTTCTGATTTCCCAGCCTGACAAGGGCGCTGCTGTACCGAAATTTGGCGAGTGGGATGAAAACGATCCTTCATCAGCTGACGGGTTTACTCACATCTTCAACAAAGTCAGAGAGGAGAAGCATAACGGATCGACAAATGCACCAATCATCCCTACAAACTACCCTTACCGTAACGGTCAAAAGCCAGATAACAGTGATGGTTCTACGGTATGTTGTTTCAAAATTTTCATTTAATTCAATTGTCTCTTTTTTTTTGTTCCTTAGTTACTTGTATCTTTTAATGATGTTTTTAACTCTATGATTCAGGTCTGTTTCTGCTTTTCATGGGGGAAAAAATGACATCCAGGCCTATTAAAAGGCGTATCATGAGACCTGTATTATATGGTTCCATATGGGTGTATTTGTAGAGTAATTTTCAGAATTTTAATTCTTTGTCTTTGCCGCGCTACTTGTATGCTTAAGGACGATGATAAAATGATATGAATGTTACTGTACTTTTTATTACCCTTTCTCATTTCAGATTGTATGTGGCCAATATGCCCATCTTGTGTGACCATATTATTTGATAAACATATATGCACAACTTTGTATCAATAGTAGATGGTTCTATTCTCTGGATTTTGATGTTAGATTTTTGTATTTCTCTACTTCAATGTCAGACTTACTGAAGAGGGTCTTGACTGCACTTTTTATCTGTAGAAGTGCCTGTTCTAAAGTGTTTCATGATCTGGTTTCCGTGGATTGTTGTCAATCCTTGCTTCTGCAGATCTTTACTTGGTATAATTCAACATTTAGTTAATTTGAGCTAAATGTAATTGAAATATACTAAATAATGAAGGATTTTTTTTTGGGTCTATCTATATTATTATAAAATAGTTGAAAAATTCTGATTGTTTTTGACATTCTTGCAAAACTATCCTTAAAAACTTTATTATTATTCTTTAATTTTAAATCTTATTTAGAAAGAAGTATCCCAGAAACAGTGTTTAAATGTTGTGTTTTTAGAAACTGATATACATACAAATCAATGAATCAAAGATAAAGGGTGGTCTTTGCTATTAATAGGACAAAAAAAATACTCACTTAAGGTAATGGAACTGCAATAAGCCCCTAATAGGGGTACAACAACTCGAGAAAATTTTCTCCCCCTGATATGAATGAGTTATAGATGTCTAATGACATGAGCTATCGGTCATAGGCAATTAAATTCATCTTTTACAAAAAAAATTATAATTATTTTCATTGCATTTGATCGAAACCCATTCCTTATCATCTCCTAATAATTCAAAAAAGAAAAGAAAAGAAAGAGATGTATAGTGTGTGAACGGTTTAGTCTCACGTCGCCCTGCGTGATTCTATCACGTTAGTTAGGTTTATATCCTTGGCCTCTCAAAATTAAGATCTATTTCGTGTTGTGATGTTAAGTTGGTGGTTCCCCGTACTATCCTAATAATTAAAAAAAGAAAAGAAAAAGATCCAAACCCGTTTCCTAATATTTCCGGATTCTGAGTTTTTCGACCCGAACCCGTTTCATAGCTTTCAGGCTTTCAGCCCCTCCTCGGACACCAAAAACATTTTATTCTCAGCCTTTTCAGGTTCTGAATCTTACAAGTTCTTCCAAATCCAAATTTCACACCCATTTGATTTCTTCCCACAAAAAAAAAAAAAACAAGCCAAACTTCGCAGCAATTCTTCCAATCTCTCAACATGGGTCTATTATTTCTCAATAAATCTTCACATTCATCGATGGCATTGAGCAACAACACAAATCATTACCACCATCTCTAGAAAACCGATTATTGGGTAAGAGAGATTAGACAAGAAATCAAGAAAAGCTTTGAACTTTGAGATGATTCAGTTACTGTTCACGGTGGTTTTGATGGAGGGCATTGTGGTGTTGCTTCTAATGGTGAAGATTGGGCCGTTAAGAGAGCTTGTGATGAAGGGCTTGGATCAGATGAAAATGGGTAAGGGCCCTGCAACTGTGAAAACCATAGGTTGTACTATGGGTGTGATTCTTGCTTCAAGTTTGATTAGCATTTTCAAGATCCAGAATAAAGGGGTTAAGATTGGAAGTCTTTCGCCTATGGATCAAGTTCTCTGGAGAACGCATCTTCTTGAGGCTTCCTTAATTGGTATGTGCATTGATAATGATTTTGAAGTGGAAAAATTCCAACTTTTTGTTAGTTTGAAAAGCCCTTTTTGAGGGTCAAGGGAATTTCAATTGTTTTGAGTTTAAATGCTATTTTACACTTTTTATGATAGTGGGTAGCTTCCAATTTGATGGAATTTTCTAAAGACAAAAGGATTTTTATTTTTATATTTATTTTCAGGTGTTATTGATTATATATAATCATAGATTAAATATTCTTTCATGTTGGATGGGATTTCTTGGTAGGAGGTGCATGCTTTTTGGAGAACTTGCATCAAGTTAATCCTCAGCTATCTTGAACTAGTTTAGGTGTCCAAAATTAAGTAAATAGAGGAGGGGTTCCTTTGATTTGATTCATGCATAGCCCTGAAACAATCTTGCTGGGGATCCATTGATGAGGATAAGAGAGGTTGCAAAGTGGGCTGTGGGCATATTTTCTCACCCAATCCCTTCACCTAACGGGCTAAACCTATAGACCATTCAGTGCAACTATGTGGCAACTTGTCCTAGTTTATATAGCTTGATATACATTGTTGGGCCTCTACCTATCACCTATAATCTATAGCTTTGGGTTCAATGGTTTCTAACATGGTATCAGAGCATTGGTTTTGTAAGAAGTCTTGGGTTAAAGTCTCTTTGTTTGCATTTGCATGTTCCCATATGCATTGTTGGTATTTGTCTCTTCTTTTTTCTCTCTTCTATCTTTCCATGGCTTCCACCTATCAGTTATAGTTTTTGGATTCAGTGATTTCTAATAGAGTTGGCATGGAATGAGCTTGCATCCCTAAACTAGTTCTGGCTTTCAGTTAGGAATAGGATGAAGTCATCTTTTATAGATCACGTTGTATGGGAAATAATGGAAAATGAAAAGTTTAAGTGATCTATCAATTTGGTTGAGAGTTTTGTATTGTTGTTAAGGGAGCACAATTTAAGGTAACAAGTTGCTGACCCTTTTTTCTTATTTGGTCTCTTGGCAACTACTGTCAAACACTTTATGGTTCATCTTTAGATTGCAGTGTTTGATTTAGGCCTTCATTGAAACTAAAATACACAAACATTTCATATAACCTTTGCCTCACAAATTCTCATTCTATTGTAGAATTGACTTGGCATCTAGGCCATTGAGCTGAAAGGCTTGAGCCCAACCTGAATAATTAAATGGACTACCACATTGGAATTTGGAAAGTGTTTGCATTCGTGTTGGTTTAGCTGTGGATCAGTTTTACCACCTTGGAATAAGAAACCTGTGATATAAGAAAGATAACTGACACAACTGGCTATATTGGCAAACATGAGAACAATGAGAGAAATGATATCTTTTATTGATTTGAGGCATAAAACCTTAATCTTTTGCTTCAAAAATTGTATATGATGATGATATATAAGAACAGTTTTATGGAAGATGGAGATGGCCTGTCAACTATGCTGCATTAATAGTTACGACTCTGTGGCCTAGTAGTTGATACTTGATCCTATCACATAAAATCATCTGTTTTGCGGCTATTAACATTTTTCATTTCCCCAATTTTCTTTATTTTCCTTTCTTTTTTCTAGGTTATTCAAGACATTTTTTTTTTCTCTCATGCCAGTATTTTTAGTGTTTTCCCAATAAGGTGACAATTCCAAAGCAACACTTTCAGCACTTTGATCAACATAGGATGCTGTTGTATTTACATGCACTATTAATGAGATTCAATTGCTTACATTTTATGAGATGAAATGGTTGCATTCATCTATTCAATATAATGGAGCATTTTTTGTTAATTCAGAAATAACAAGAAAAAGTAAAAAGATAACGATCCATCTTAGGATTGAGGATTCAAAATATGTTTCTTTATACATATAAATATAGCCTAAAGCGCTATATCAAACATTGATGGTGTGGCTGTTCGAGCTTCTTCAATCTACTTTGTTGATTCTTGGCTAAGTCTCGATTTTGATCTTACAGGCTACTCATTATTTCTTGGATATGTAATTGATCGCCTACACCACTATCTCTGTAAACTAGTGGAGTTGAAGGAAATGGTTGGAGCGTCAAAGAAGGAAGTTCAGAGGCTTCAGAAAGAACACCTGCAACTCAAAGAGAAGGAAGATGGAGTTTCCAAGGAAATAAAGTTGCTAAAGAAAGAAATTGCAAGTCTTGAAGAGAATTTAAAGAAGTTGAAATCGGAATCTGAAGAGAAGGATGCAAAAATACTTGACTCCGAAGCTCATGTCATGGCTCTTCAGAAACAAATGGAAGGCATTCTTCTTGAATACGACCATTTATTAGAAGACAACCAAGCTCTTCAATGCCAGGCTCATGGATATGGGATTTGAGAAGCTCAAAGTATATTTTCTTAAACACTCGGCTCATCGGGTTTAATATTTGGGGATTTATGGCTCACTTGAACATTTTTGTTCGCAGCTGAAAGGATTACTGATTGGCGGTATGGAATTTAGTGAAGATTTCTGATTCTTCTTGTATTTTGAGAAGGTTCTTTCTTCGCCTCTTTTTCTCGTTTTTCTCGTCTTGTTGTGTTGGGTGGATGCAATTGACATTTCATGTAAAGAATTGAAACGCAGTAGTTTTGTTGTAAAGCGTGTTTTGTAGGATGAGGTTTAAGTGAAAATGAATGATAACATGGTTTCTCCATAAATGCAATGATCGTTTCGTCAATGATGGCGGTTTGGCTGTTGTCGAGTTCTGAATCGTCGTGAGAACTCGACAATTTTATGAAACATGGACCTCAGAATTTGATGAAGTATAGTTATGGCTTATTGGCTTTAAAAAACTCTTCGGGAACTGATAATTTGTTCACTAGCAAATTTGATGTGAAGAACACCCAACAAATCTCAACATGATTTGGGCTCACTGGCTAGAAGCTGCTTAAAAATTGCAATTACATTAGCAAATGAAACTGTTCTTGTTGAGAGTTCAGATTGTTGTCAACCTTAGTAACTTCAAAATTAAAACTTGTTATCTGTCTTTCCATCTTTTATATTGATTTTCACAGATAAATTAACTTTATTTCTAGCTAAAATATATACTAAATTTATTGTGCACTTATTGTCCCATTGTTGCATACGCCAGGATTTGCCTCCTTAATTTAATCAAAGGTAGGTCATCCATATCATGATCACATCAAAACTCATAAGAGCCACAACAAGTCCCTAATAGGGAGCACAACTACACCACACGACTTGCGAGGAATTAACCTCATCGTTTTCCTTTAATACTTAAACTCTAACATGAAAATTAAACTCATTCAACAAACTAGTTATGTAACACCCCGTAAATTTAATTACATATATACGTTGAAGTATGCGTATATCGAGATGGATAATACACGTATACGCGTGATAGTATACATATTTGATACGTATGCACTAAATATACGCGTGTATGATTTAATTAAAAAAATGTGGATTGAAGTATGATTTAATGCATAAATGAATAGTATGATTGAATAAATGAATAGTATGATTTAAGATGAGGAGTTAGTTAATAAAGAGAGTCAAGGTGCATGGAATCGTTTGGATATATAAATCTAAAGAAATAAAAAAATATATAAAATAAAAATAAAAAAATATCATACTAGTTGCTTCCAACGTGTGGCAACTAGAATAATATAAAAACAAAAGTCATTAAAAAAAAAGGAAGAATAAAGAAGAGAGATGAAATGAGTTGCAGCAACAAAAAAACAAAAAAATAAGAGAAGCTGCAGAGAGAAGAACGAGAGAAACAGAGAGAAGAAGGAGAAGAAGAAAAAGAGAAAACGCGGGATTCGCGCCAAATTCAACGTGCCGGTAAGCTATTTTTGTTATTTTTCATCGTAAAATTACTATCTAAGCTAGATGTAACCTTTCTAGCGGAGTAAATTTTGTTGTGGAAGTCGTTTTACAGCGTTTTCAAAAAAATAGGGTTTTGACCCAACGTGAATGAAACTCCGCTAGAAAGGTAGAAAAATGCTCCATGGACTGTTAGAACCCCGAATATGTGGTTAGATTCAATTTCATAATGTTTGGAGACCAATTGACAATTTTAATACAATTTACATCTTTCAGATGAATAGTAAAAATAAATAGTGAATAGTAAATAGTAAATGTGAATAGTAAATAGTAAATAGTAAATGTAAATAGTAAATAGTAAATGTGAAAAGTAAAAAATAAATAGTGAATAGTAAATGTGAATAGTAAATAGTAAAAAAATGAATAGTACTGTGAACAGTTATTTGAAATCATAGATTCGTAGAGAACAGAATTCCGGACGTTTCGATACTAAGATCGTGATTTTTGGATAATTTGATATTTTTCGTAGCTACCGATAGGATAAATGATGATTCTCATGATAATCTATTATTAATTTCAGTGTTTAAAATGAGAGCTTAAGGGCATGGATAAACGCTCTTGAGGAAGCCCTATTGTTGCTCGATTTTAGCGGTTGAATTAGAAAATCCGTGTAACCACTGTGAGTATAGTTTTCTTGATTTGGTTCTTGTATGACATTGTACGCCTATAAAATGTTTGATTGTATGCATGTTATATTTATATATAATGCATTAAGTTTTATGGATCATGCAAACTGATTTTAGCAATTGGAGTTTGTAATGATGAGGCTTTGCGATTCCTCATTGTCATTTCGTTGGGATCGTAATGACTGTTAATTGGGTAATGAGAGGTTGTGGCTACCTTGTAACGGTCATACAAGGGTTAGACCGGCTCTCTTGCCTTGCGGAGGAGGGAGATTATGCATTGTGTTATTGAATTGGGTAATGAGAGGCTGTGTCTACCTTGTACGACCATACAAGGGTTAGACCCGCTCTCTTGCCTTGCGGAGGAGGGAGTTTGTACATTGTGTTTTGAAAACTCATGAAATTTATGATGTTGACATGTACAATATATTCATTGAATGATACATGTGTTGAATAAGTGTTTGAAATGATTTTAAATGTCATATTTCTATAAATGTATATAATTGCCATCTCAAGAACTATATTCACTGAGCTGTTGATTGCTCACCTCATTTCCTCCAACATTTCAGGTATTAATTTAAAGGGAAAAGGAAAACTCCGTGACACGTGAACCTTCGTCTAGTACGTGTACGTATGCTTGGAGGCAAGAGATTATTTTCTTGTTATTTTGATATGTATAATTATCACATACTATACATATACTATCACTTAGATGGGTTGTGTGGTAATCTTATATAATGCTTGGAATGATGTCATGAATGGAATGATTATGGAGATCTATATTGGATTTGATGTGTGGTATATAAAGAAAAGAAAAAAAAATTTCTGTAAGTTTGGGATGGATTGTGAGAGTACGTGAAGGCTGACAGTGTATTGTATACTGTATACAGGTATGTACAGTGTATAATACATTGTGCCGGTCATGACGTCAGCCTACGTCAGGGACGTCGTGACAAGTTAACCCTCATGAGCCATAGAAAATTTGTTATCGACCATTCCTTTATTTTCTTTGTTCTAATGGTTTTAAGTTTTATAAGGTTTCAAAAGTTTGTTTATTTATTTATTGAATAAAAATAATGTGCCCATAAGCTTAGTATCCCTCTTTGTGGGATATCAAGCTCCTTAGTAACCTACTAATCTCCACATCGACAGGTAGCAATAGGATTGCCGGTAAGGATGTGAGTGTCAACGGTGTTTGATAATCTATCTTAGGGATTCGAGTGCAATACTTCCTTTCATTGAAACCTACGTGACTAGTTGTTTGCTGCTTGGGTGTCATGCCGTCACGTATTTATTAATTTCTCGCCTATCAAGACTGGACTCACAACCTCCATCTTATGCAACCATATTTTAAAAGTGATAAAGAGTAAAATAATTATGGATTACTACCTTATACTTATTTATTTTTAGGCTTCCTGCTATTTTGCTCATATTCCCAATCGTAATTTCTTCATTTTACTATTTTTTCTTCTCACTTTTTACCCTTCTACATCTTCATTCTCATTTGTTCACCTATGGGTTATTCCCTATGTGTGAGAAGTTTTTTTCAAAAAACAAAACTTGAGTGTGTTGCTTGTTTGTGTTAAAAAAGATCCTACATAGGTGGGATGTGATTGCTCCCTTGGCCTTAAACAATTATGCTAATATCTAATTTTTTTTTAGCATCACCTGTGGGTTATTTCCTGTGTACAAGAGGATTTTTTTATTTTTTTAAGCTCCCATTAACAAATACTCATAGTGACACCAATAAAATTAAATAAAAATATTTAAAAAAATAATAATAGAGGTCGAAAGTTACTAAAAAAAGAGTTAAAAAAAATAAAAAATAATAATTTTTAAAATAAGTTTTATATTTATTAACATTACCAAGGAAAATTCTTAATGCTTTAGTACCAATTTATCCATAAATACTTATTTTTATATCAATTTTTTATTAAAATGTAGTGGACAATTTAAAAATTTATGATAAAACTAGCGCGTTATGAGTTAAGGAGGTTTTTTTTTTTTTTTTTTTGTTGACCGATTTTTTGGCATTCGAGGAGTGTCTTCTTCGGTTTCACAGTAAGACTAATCCTCTCAAACTCAAAGGATTCGGCAGATATTTAACAGATTTTTCTCTTCCAACTAAAATATGCCCAAGGCTAGAACTCGTAATGAATCTCTCAAACTATTCTAAGACTCGCTTCTGTTAATATCAACCAACCAATCCTAATGTAACACCCTGTAATTTTAATTAAATTTATACGGTAAAGTACACATATATCGAGATATATAATACACGTAATGTATACGTATGAGCTAAATATACGTGTGTATGGTTGGTTACTTAAAAATGTGAATTGAGTGTATGAAGAAGAAGAACGAATAAAAAGATAAAATAAAATAAAATAATGAACAGTCCTTGAATAATAAGTTTACTATTCATAAAATGGGATACTGTTTATAAGAAGAAGACAAAAAGAAAGAATAAAAAAAAAAGAAAGAAAATAAAATTTAAAAGAAGAGAAATGAAGTTGTCAGAACAAAAACAAAACAGAAAGAGGAGAAGAAGCAGAGAGAGGAAGGAGAAGAAGAAAAATGAGAAACGCGGAATTCAAGTCCAATCGAACCCGCGGTAAGTGATTTTCACGCTTTTTCTTCGTGAAATTACTATCTAAGTTAGATGCAAACTTTCTAGCAGAGTAATTTTTACTGTGAAAGCCGTTTTGCGGCGTTTTGACAAATTGAGGGTTTTGACCCAATGTAAATGAAAATTCGCTAGGAAGGTGGAAAAACACTCCGTGGACTGTCGGGACTCCGAATCTGTGGTTAGATTCTATTTCATGTGTTTTGGAGACCGTTTGACAATTTTAATACAATTTACATCTTTCAGATGAATATTATAAATAGTAAATAGTGAATAGTGAATAGTATACAATGAATAGTAAATAGTGAACATTGATCAGTGATGTGAATAGTACTGTGCACAGTGATGTGAACCCAATGAAACCCCGGTTTAAGATCATAGAATCGTGAAGAACTGAATTCCGGACGTTGGAACCTGATATTTGGATATATTTTGATCGTTTTAGTAACTAAGGATATGGTGTCGTGAAAATATGATTTGGACATCAATTTTTACTGTTCTTTCTTGTGGAAATATCTAGATTGACCACTGAAACAATTTAGTAGTTTCTTCAACTGCTTATGAGTCCTAAATGGATTTATTGTGATTTGAAGTGAGTTGAGAAATTAAAAATGTAAATAGATATGAATACATGAAATTGAATTATGGAGTGATTGTGACAGGTTAAATTAGTTGGATTTAACTTAGAGCTGGACTCGAAAGCGATGATGATTGGGTTTAAGTTGAACGTGTTGTACGGTGAGTATAGTTTTCTTGATTTAGTTCTTGTATGACATTGTACGCATATAAACTGTTTGATTGTATGCATGTGATATTATATATAATGCATTGAGTTTTATGGATCATGCAAACTGATTTTAGCAATTGGAGTTTGGAATGATGAGGCTTTGCGAATCCTCATTGTCATTTCGTTAAGAATTAGACCCAGATGACATTTTGCGAGTCCTCATTGTCAGTAGGTCTGTCCTAACAAGGGTTGCGACCCTTGAAATGACTGTTAATTGGGTAATGAGAGGCTGTGTCTTCCTTGTACGGCCATACAAGAGTTAGACCAGCTCTCTTGCCTTGCGGAGGAGGGAGATTGTGCATTGTTTTATTGAAAACTCAAACAGTTTATGTTGTTGACATGTATAATATATTCGTTGAATGATGCATGTGTTAAATAAGTGTTTGAAATGATTTTAAATGTCATATTTCTCTAAATGTATATAATTGACATCTCAAGAACTATATTCACTGAGCTGTTGTTTGCTCACCCCATTTCCTCCAGTATTTCAGGTATTGAGTCGAAGGGAAAAGGCACATCCGTGAGTGATAATCACGTGAGCCTTCGTCTGATATGTGTACGTATGCTTGGAGGAAATAACTTCTATTTTTTGTTATTTTACTTATCACACATTCTATATATATTATCACCTAGATGAGTTATGTGGTAAGATTATATAATGCTTGAGATGATGGAATGAGATGATCATAAATATTTATCAGGTGAGAATTTAATTTGTGGAATGAATGGAATAAATGTGAGTGGAATGATCATCTATAGATATTTGATTGAATTTGATTTGTGGTATAGAAAAAAAAAATTCTATAAGTTTAGGATGGATTGTGAGAGTACGTGAAGGCTGACAGTGTATTATATATTGTATATGGGTATGTACAGTGTATAGTATATTATGTCGTTCATGATGTCAGCCTTCGTCAGGTGCATCGAGACACCTAACCCTTCATTGGTAAGTTAAAGAGTTTTTTCACAAATAATATAGATGGGACAATATAAGAAATTACAAAAAAGAAAAAGAAAAAAAAAGACAATATTTTTGCCGATTAAAATAACTGGAAAGTCTTTTACGCCTTTTGGAGTCGGCTGGGCCGACTCGGGAACCGCCTGGTTAGAAGCTACGTAACTCTGAACCTCTGGTCTGTAAAGAGAGAAGAGAAAACATCTCTTAGCGTCTCTCTCATTTTCTAAACCTAACAACAATCTGATTCTGAAGAGTCAGACCATTTTGATCTCTCCTAAAAGAAACGGTTAGTTCGATTGTCCATTATCAGTTTTTCTATCTTCAATTTTCTCCGATTTCTTCAATTTCGTTTCCTGTTCTCACACAATGATTTGTTTCGATTTTTTTTTCTTTTTTCTTTTTGTTTTTCATTTGTTTGGATGTTGATTTCTATAGTTTTCAAGCTTCGGTTGCATCCGATTGTTCTTATTAATAGATATTTGCTCCTATTTTCGATTTTATGCGGCTTATGTTAGGGTTGTTAGTATGGGGAATCTGTAGCATCGAAATGAGACCGTGTAGTTGCTCGCGGTTCGTTATTTTAATGTGTTTGATCTTTATCGTTGTGGTGTGTGATTGATTCTAGGTCGTGTTTTTGAGTGAGAGACGTCTTGGCTAGAACGGATTTTAGCTGCTGCTGCCGCTACTACTACTACATGTAAAATGAGCACATGTGGAGTGAGTCAGCCTTTGAAGGGGTACGTGAGGGATGCAAGGAGGAGGAGGAGAGTACTGAATTTAGACCTAAATGACGTACCTTCGAGTGATAATACGGCGGCTGCTGCGGATAATTCTGCTGCTCATGATGTTGGTTCGAGGGTAATTCAAAGCAGTGGAAGATTAGGTGGTGGAGATTCTTCGACGATGACAACAACACCTGCTGCAATTGATGTTGACGCCATTGATGATGAGGTTTTGTTCTCCTCGCCGAGGAGATTTGCCGAAGTACGCTATTCTTATATATTTATTCGTGTAATCAATGCTGGTGTGTTGTGTGTTCATTTATGCTGCCTTATTGTGTTCATCAGGCTAGAGAAAGGTCTAGAAGAAACAATGAGGCGCCAATGGTGCTTGTAGAAGGGGCAGGAGCTCATCAGGGCCTCTCAGGTTTGGCCTTTAATTTTTTACTTTAGCTCTGTATTCTTGTGTGATTTTTTCAAACATTTCAGGTTTTTCGTTCCAAAATAACAATGGAAATGTATACTTTCATTTAGCGAGACCTTTCTAGTTGTTACTTATATTTGATATTTTCATTAGTAATCATTATTGCAGATGATGATATGTAAATTGCTATCTAGATTCAAAGTTTAATAGAGATCAGAGACTTTTAAAGTATTTGGTAATGTAAGAGTCACATATAAGTGTTGTAATGATAGCAATGCTGTTTTTTTTTTTAATCTCTCAAAGGGGCAATGCTTAGTTTTTTATCCTTGATGCTTCATGTCATCTTGAGGCTTACGCCTTGCCTTGCACAAGCAACGCATCTCGATTACACCTCATGAATTTTAAAATCTTTCTCACATATTTAATAGGTTAATGGGTTGATTACACATTTTATGTAACTGCATGTTCTTTTCCAATTAAATATTATAATTTTCAAATCTTAGATTTTTCCCCCCTCTAGTGTGTCAATAGTTTTTATTTATTACATATTAGGATGAGCTTAAACCTCATACATTTGTATTCTTTAGTAACATTGTCTAACAAACATTGATATTATCATTTTTTTTTCCTTACAAATAGCATTTAAAATGTAAAAAAAAAATAATAATAACAAAACAAAAGATTTTTACAATTTTGCAAATATATCAATTTTTTGCCTAATTGTAGTGGATTTTTTTTTTTTTTTTTTTTGTGAATCTCTTCGTTTGCATATAATATCATTATTTTTTATGATTACAAAATGTAAAAAATTGACAAAACTTCATAGAATCTCAAAGAATTTTCATTCCATGTTGATCAATTTGATTTTGATATCTATATTTACCATTCATTTGAATAAAAGGTCCTTGGTAGATTGGAAACACATCATTTCCAAGAGTAAAATGATAGTATGGAGGTATAGAAGAGTGTTGATGCAAGATCTGACCAATACTAGAAATCACTGAGGTAGAAAGAGTTGGGGATGAGGAGCTGGAAAGGACCCACCAAGCTAGGACCCACAATCTCGGATTCCAACCTGCTAAAGATAGAGAGAGAGATTGACTAGTGTTAGGAGTACCAATGTGGTACCAGCCTAAGACCTTCTGATGCTTAAGTCAAAGCATTGATTTAAACCTGACATAATGCTGACGTCAGAGCTCAAAAGTCACGTACCTTTGGTGGGTGAAATGTAGAACTATTTATAGTAGAGGGTTTGGTACCCACAAAGTGGAGACAATTGACATTGTGGTCCCCTGGCGAGGGGTGGTCCCTAGGTTGGTGTGGCGCGTGTCCATGGGAGAAATCTCTGACAACCTCTAACATTGACGTCCAACTCAGCCATGTCGGCATGCCAAAGTGACGCAAAAGAGTTTTTCGTACTTTTTCCCGCCTTGGGCTTTTGTTGGGTTTCTTGTGGGCCCTGCCTATTTATAAACTGGCCCAACATCTACCTCCAAGCTTTCAAGTGAGAGCGCCGAGGAAGCTATACCCAGGTCGATGGGTTGAGGCTTTCGTCAGGGGTAAATGGCTAGGTCTGAGATCACCTTGCATTTATTTATCTTGGATATATCCACATCCCAGTCGCTTGGGACACTGTATTAGTTAGGTCGTGAGCGCATTAAATGTCGCCATACGTTGCAAGGCTTGAGGCACGCAAACCGTTTTGTCAGTTGGTTGGAGCGCAAATCTTAGTAGTTGGTTGTGCCTAGGCACGCGTATTTTCGTGATGAAGAATCTACGACTTTTCGGGAGCCATCTGAACCCTTGGATCATTCGTAGTACGCAAAAGTTTTGCTATGAGGTGACATTCGACTCTTCAAGACCCTACCATATAGAGGAATCCCCACTACCTCACTTGCGATCTTCATAAGCTCGGTCGGAACTCCTCAATTGCTAAGGTACTTCTCAGCCCCTTCAGCTCGTCCTACGAATTCTCTTACGAGGTCGGTATGTTTTTAAATTACTTTCATGCCCTCATTCTCATCTGATTGCTCATCTAGCTCGAGTTTGACCTCCAGGTCTTCCTCTAGGTCCTCTTCTTCTAGATCTTCGTTCGAGTCTTCTTCTAGGTCATCTTCTACTAGGTCATCTTCTACTAGTTCCTCTAACTCTTCTTCTTCTCGGTGCCTTGCCTCTTCTTCCTATGACATAACTTGGCTAGTGGTTCTACCTAAAGGTCATACTAGCACCATGACCTTAGTGATTTCAAACTCTGAAGGACATCGCTTCGGTGACAACCGAGCAACTTCTTCAGAGGATTCTATTGAGACTGGGCGATCTGCGGCCAACCTGAACGTGGCTGAGGTCGGTACCTCGGGCCGCCCTATGATACCCATAGCAGGAATTATAGCCGCTCGGAAGCCCGAGGTCTTTACTGCAGATTCCATCCCTTTTGTGGTGACCAACCTGAAGTTGCAATGGCTTTGGATCGAGCTCGGACTCTTGGACTCTGTCAAATTCAAGGCGCCAGTCCAAGGAGAGAAACCTAGCCGACCTCTAAGCAGTTGGGTCGCTTTGTACACCGACTTCTTCAAGTATGGTGTACGACTCCCCTTACCTTCTTCAGTGACTTAGACCCTTTATCAACTTAGCGTAGCTCCCACCCAACTCAACCCTAACTTTTGGTGGGCCCTGATGTCTTGTCGACTCCTTTACAAAGAGAATGGTGACCAGAATTCGATCATTACGAGTTCTGGAAGACATACACGCTTCAGTCTCACCCCCGGTAGCAGTGGTTGGTACTACACTACTAGTTGGGGTTTTGAGTTGGGTCCTCTCATTAGTGAGCCTCTGTACTCCAACAAGACTTGGAAGGACAAATGGTTTTTTATTTCGGGCGCGTGGATGAGTGAGGACCAGATAAAGAACATGCCCACGGATAGGTCTCTAGGTACCAATCTCGCTTATAGGTTTTAGTACCGAGTTGCGTGTTCTAATCCTTGTTCTTTTGATTAATCGATGTCCTTGTGCGGTCACCTGGGTCCAACTAGATTGAGATTTTAGCCTGATTGACTATAGTTGCTCTGAAGAAGATGGAGCAGCTAACGACCAGCAACAAGGTCGATTTTGCCAAGAAGGATGCTCAGATTACCGAGCTTAAGAACAAGTTGGTTGACCTCGAGAATGAGGCGGCCGAAAAGGAGGGCACTCTACGCTCTTTTCTGGAAGCCCAGGAGGTGGAGGTCGAGGTCGAGGTCTTGAAGGTTGACGTCGCAGTGAGGAACACCCAGATCGGCTCCCTTCAAGATGAGATAGGGAGGGCGGAGCACCGAGCTGTGGCTGAGTATCATGACTCGGTGGAGCATCAGGCCCTCCTCCACGATCGCTATGAACTGGGAGTATTCGACGCTCTCTACGATGTGAATGACTTCTTTAAGGGTCACATTGATATTAACGAGTTTTTTGCAGCAAAGGCCAAGGAGGAGGAGAAGAAGGCGCAGAAGAAGGTACTGGTCAAGGGGCAGGCGAGTCCATCTAAAGGAAACACATCGCTTCTAGCCCCCGAGGTTCCCACGACATCTTCCGCTCTAGCTGAGGGCAGCTAGGTCATCGAGGTAGAGGGACAAATTGGCACGCCGACGTCTGGGAAGGAGATCGGTGATTAGGCTCTTCTCAGTAGGCGTTGCTTCTTTGTTCGTGGCAAAGTTCTAGTGGAGCGGCTCAACCTCTGTTCCAACAATAGGCTTCTTGGACTCAATAGTCCTTGTCTCTACTTCTGCTTGGGTGACTTTTGCTTTCGTCTTATCCGTGTAACTTCCAAGTATTTTGTAACTGGGAGTTCTATGTAATACAAACTCTGTTCTTAATGGAAAATCCTTATTTTGTTTTTGCAAAGATATTGCTCTTGATTTAGTGTTTATTTTGTTTCCTTTTACGTCCTTCATTTGCTTTTCTTGATGGTTGTGGAACAGCGATGGGCGCTTGTATGACGTGAGGACTTAACTATTTGTGTCACTTTCGCTTCGTGACCATTGCTTTCTGACTCTTTTACCTGTCGTTGCGCTTCCCATCCCTTAAGTTGGTTGTCAACCAACGAGGTTAGCGGTAAACTAGGATGGGTCAAGGCCACTCAAAGTTTGGGGTGGCGAGCGCATTTCTAACCTTGCTCTTTCCTACCCCCAACTTCCGAGGTTGTGTTTTAAAAAAATATGCAATCATTTCCAAGAGTGAAATGATAGAGTATGGAGGTATCGAAGAGGATAACTTGGATTACTCCTAATAAAGGTTGCAAGTTTTTTAAATAGATTTGGAAGAGTTTGAATTAAGTCTAAGAAATATGCATTCACAGACCACGGATGGTGTGGCCCAATGTTTTAAAAAAATAAAAAATCAAACTTACTAAGATTATATTTAATGTGCATGTTTATTTAAGAGTTTGTTAAGTACTATTGTAATAAGTGACTTCATCAAGTCCTTCAGAAGTTTTTTTATTTGTCTTTGTAAGGGAGGACGCATTTGACTTTCCATGCTCTAGTATTCTTTGTATGATGATATAGTGAGTTGCAATTCATCTTCTTGTGTTATTGTATAATTTGTATTTTGCTGTATTATTTCTTGAAATTCTAGCATGTTGTTGTCTCCATTACAAGAGCTCTGTAGTTTTTTTATTACTGCATGTATCAAACACTTGTTGAGACAGTCACAAAATACATTTCAATATTTTTCTTGGTATGTTCCATTCTCTCTTTTTTAATAGATTTTTGTCCTTGTGTTTATCTTATATCAGCCTAACATTTTCTTTTTTCAAAATTTTATAGAGGAGAGGATGACTAGGATGGCTCTCAATAGGTACAAGAAGCGCAGAAGAGTTACATCAAACCAGGGATATGTGAACAGTGAGCTCTACATAAATTTGGAAGGTGATGATAATGACAAGGTAATAATAATCAATGTTAATGATATATGCTACTTGATTTTTCATGTCTTTATCTTATTTAAATTGGCTTATATTATTAAATCAACTCAACAAAACCTTCTAACTACATGGAGTCAAACCACATGAATATGCTTTCTACATTCCGTTCTATCAAGTGTCGAGTCTAAGTTATCTTACAAATCATTAAATCTTTCATAATTACTTTTATCTATATTATTTTAGGTCTAACTCTTCCTTTATTGTAACCTTCAATTGTCAGTATGTCACTCTTTTTAACTAACACATCTAATGATCTTAATTTAATTCTATGTTTCTAATTCATCTTACTCAATTATCTCTCATTTTATCTGCAATTGGGATCATTTCATCGACATTCTACTATTTCTTGAATGTGTTCACTTCTAATTGTATCTTTGAATGTTTTACCATATGCTTATCTTAATATTTACATTTCCATTGCACTAAACTCATTCACACGTTGTTTCTTTATATATATATATATATATTAACTTGCTAGGAGGATAGGATTTAGTTGGGTTTGAAAAGATGGAGGTGTGGATGAGGAATATTGATAGGTTGCATAAGCCGATTGATGGTTTCCATTAGGTTTTTTCTCAATAGAATTAAGTGAGGGTCACTTAATTCCCTACCCTCCCTTCTTCTCATCATTGTAGATATCTTTCTGCATAGGATGATCTACAGCGCCTTATGCATGAATGTTTCTTCAAATTGTTGGGTGGGAAGGACCAAGGTTTTTTTAAGAGCTCAAGGGGAGTTAAGTGATGGGGTTCCCATCCTCTCCTTTACTCATCCCTTGTGGTTGACTTCCTGCATTAGATGACATATTTGTTTCTCAACCTAAGACACTTGGATTATATAATCAAGAGGTTTCATGTTGTTTTGGGCTAAAAGTGATTTTGCACGAATGTAAGATTTTAAGCACACAGATCAATGAACTCACTGGTCTTCTTTTGGATGTGAAAAAAGAAGACCCTCCTTTTGTTGAATCTTTCCTCTAAAAGCAAAGGTTGCATGCAAGGCCCCCACTTGGAATAGTTATTGAAAGAATACTTGGAAGAGAATGTAAAGATAAGTTTCTGTTTAAACGGTGAAGGATGATTCTTATCAAAAGTACACTTTCCATCCTCCTTGTGTTCAATTTATCTCAATTTTTTTGGATAAGTTTATTTATCACTTTTCCCTATTCTTTTGAAGGTAGTCGATCATCAGAGAATGTATGTCCATATATAAGTAGTAGAGTTGTCAAGTTGTCACTCAAAACAACTTTATATATCCTAGGCAAGCAAAATAAAATAATATAAATTGCATAATGTATATGTGAATATTTTTTACTTACGTATAAGATTAGCTTTTTTAGGGTTATGGAAATAGCTTCCTTTGATGCAGGGTAAGGTTGCATACAATAGATCTGAAGCGGTCAGACCCGTCCCCAAACCCTGTATAGGCAGGAACTTCATGCATTGAGCTGCTTTTTTTTGTGTTAAATTTTATGGTTCACGTGATCTCCGGTTTCTCTTTGCTCCTTCCTAATGAGTAATTGAGCACAAATAGCTAATGCTTCATTCCTCAGCATCTCTTTGCAGCTTTCAATCTTCACTGCCTCTCTATTATATTTGTATTTACAGACTCCAGTGAAAGTATATTTAACGTTCGTAGTCTTAGTCCTACTAATCTTGAATCTTTTGAATTCTAAAGCTTCTTTTTAAATGTCTAATTTAGCACTCACTCCTGTTTTCCTTTCTTTAAGTAACACATTAGCTTTTTTGGTAATATTAATTTATCCATTAACTTGATTTTCTGGTGTGATCACTTCGATTTTAACTTCTGATTATGGATTACATGTATTGGATTGTTTAGCCTTACCACAATGTCAGGCTAGCCTACGGACTGTATTTTTTAATTTAATGCTGTGGAGAATGCCAGCAAATCCAATCCCACCAATATTCTAGATAGGCATCCTGTTCATATGAGATAACATAACTTCTTTAGAGTAATCAATTCTGATTTGCACCACAAGGAGTAAGTTTTGAGGACCAAGACAAATTCATTTGGTCGAAATCTCATGTAGCAAAATAACAGTAGCTAGCTGTATGATATTTGTGATTTTAATATACATGTGGATTACACCTTTTTCACAAAAACTAAGATGCAATGACGATGACAATAATATGTACTTCGCAATCCATTCATTATTGTTGCATCTGTATACTATTTCTATTTCAGTTCTTCCTGTCTACTTGGCACTTCAACTTTCCATCTTTTTCATGACTTTAAATGGTCTCCATTCAGTGGTCCATCTTCAGAAGCTTCTCCTTGAAAAACACATTTTGGGATTAGTTCTGGTTACTTTACGGTTTTCTCTAGAGAGCCCCAACCCCCCCTCCCGGCCAGCGATTTCAACCTCATGCTCGTATCAAGGAAACTAACCTTTTGAATTGTCTGAATTGCAGAGGAAAAACACAGAGAAACCGCCCCGTCCTGTGAAAGTGCAACCGCCGCCGCCGCCGCCACCTAAGGAGCTCACCTTCAACTGTCCAGTTTGCATGGGTCGGCTCGTAGAAGAGATGTCTACAAAGTGTGGTCACATATTCTGTAAGATGTGCATAAAGGCCTCCATCACTGCCCAGAACAAATGTCCTACGTGTCGGCGGAAGCTGTCAATGAAAGACACCTTTAGGATCTATCTTCCTGCGGCAAGTTGAATCGCTATGCAAGCGACGGGGTATGTGTCTTCATTTTTCACTCTTTAAAGAGATGTGTACTGTCTTTTAATAACTTAAGTAGAGAAAGAGAAGCTCTAGGTTTTTAATATTGCCTCCTTTCTATATGATTAGTATTACTATTTTGCCTCCTTTCATGGTGGGGGATTGTTTCAACTAATTTATAGCTTGACTGTTGTTGGTTGTTTGTAATTATTATTATCCATATCAGCTTTCATAATAGAACTCTTGCTCTTTTTGAAAGACAGTAGTTCAAATCAAAATCCCCTTTAATTCTTCTCTATTTTTACAAAACATATCTTTGGGTAATTAAAATGACTGTGAAAGTTTATAAGGTACATTGTATTTCTAAAACTTCAAACGTTTCTTGCTTTTCAAGACTTATTTAAGCCACTCAATTATACAAGTAACATTATTCTCTTAGACCTTGAATTGTAAATAAGAAATAAAGAGGGTATATTGCACATTAATTTTTTAAATAAACATTTAAATTTTAGTGTACAAAATTTGTTTTATTGATATTACTTTTTTTTAAAAACAACAAATGAGCATAGAGTAATTGCAATTATAATAATATTATTGAGAAAATAGGAGATGTTTAAAAAAATGTGAGGATTATTCAAATAATCAGAATTTTTGTTCCTTTTTCCTTCTAAGTAAAGGAGCACTAATGAGAGGTATATGTTACCACTATAATATAGTAACTAGCTTTTCAAATAAATCATAATAATAAAATATAAAAATAAAAAATAGTGCTATAGAATTGTTTCTTAGAGTTGTTAAATCATCTTGGATTATACATTAATACGTGAGTCAAGGTAATTCAATAATTTTAAAGGGTAATGTCAACATGTATTTTCACATATTTTTTTCAAAAAATAAAAGTGATCATGCCATCCCTTTCCTTACTTTTCTTTCAACAAGATTCCCCTAAAAAAAATTAATTCACCGAGTTGAATGGACCGAGTTAACTCCGACTCCAACCCGGATTCATTACACTCGACAGGAGCGATATATATATATAAATCTGCCATTGTTTGTTCCTTCAACTTTCAGAACGAACGAAACAATAAAAATGGGAAGCGACGTAGAAGCAGGGTTCGCGAAGCTTCAAGGCGAGGACTTCGAGTACTACATGCAAACCTACTCCATAATCCTCGGCCGGAACAGCAAGAAATCCACCGTCGACGTCGACCTCTCCAGCCTCGGCGGCGGCATGAATATCTCTCGCCACCACGCTCGCATCTTCTACGACTTCCGTCTCCGCCGATTCGCCCTAGAAGTTCTCGGCAAGAACGGCTGCTTCGTCGAAGGCGTTCTTCATCTCCCAGGTTACCCTCTCGTCAAGCTCGATTCCCAAGACCTGCTCCAGATCGGCGACAAGAAGTTCTATTTCCTCCTCCCCGTCCGCAGCATCATCTCCTCCGGCGCCGGTGCCGGGGCCGGAGTTTCTCATCTCAGCCGGCACCACCACTCCCACTCCCACTCCCACCACCACCATCCGTCGTCGTCGTCGTTGCATATTGCTCCGGTCGCCGGCGGGGCTCGTCTTGGTCCGGCGCCGATTGGGTATAAGAGGGGACATGTTAGGGCGTTACAGGCGAGAGAGTATGTGGATGAGGAAGAGGAGGAGGAGGAAGAAGAGGAAGAGGAAGAGGAGGAAGAAGAGGAGGAGGATGTGATTGGAGGGAAGAGAATGAGGAGAATTGGGTATGGGATGGTTGGAGTGGGGAAGTCTGGATCATCAGGTAATTTGTGATGTTTTTATTGCCTTTTTTTGTCAGATTTTGATTTCTCTTGTTTGTGGTGAATTTTTTTTTATCTTTTGTTAGCGTGTTTGATGTTTTATGACTATTAATTTCATGTCTCTCTGTTGTTGCTAGGGATTTTGGTCATTAGTTCTGTTTGTTGAGTTTTTAAGGATAGAAATACTTATGATATATATATATATATATAAGTACTTTTGACTTAGATGTCAATTTAGCCATGAGTGGAAGAGCAGATTCATGTAGCCAATGGACTCCATGTAGTTGGGAAAAGGGTTGGTTGAGTTGAGTTCTATTAGAGTTTTTAAGATTTTTTTTTCCTTACTTTTCTTTTTAAAATGGTGTGATTACCAGTATGTCTTGCATGGTTGCTTGCATGCATCTTTACAGAATCTACTGCATTTCATGTTCATGTTATATGACAATGATTGCATCTCTATTGCTTAGGTTTTTGTTAATCTATTTTATTTGAGTTTAGAAGGATTTTTTATTTATTTATTTATTTTTATTTTTTTGTGCATATCCAATGAATCAATGAATCTTACTAATTTTCATGTTTTTTTTTTTTTGCTGGTTTCCTAATTCTGTTTCATCCATTTATAGCTTTTACTGGTATGATTATCAGTGCATTGCTATATGTCTTGCAAAGTTGGATGCATTCCTATAACCATCTTAGCCTATTTTCCCTCATCTCTTATGAATTTTGCCCTTTCATTGAGGCCTTCTAGTTGAGGAAATCTCAATTGTCACGTTGAAAGATATGAAAGCGCACGAGTCTAAGAAGAATTAAATCGATAGACAAAACTTTAGTAAGTAACTGGCTCTCTTTCATATTGACGTGAGAGGTGATGATTTATGGAGAAGAGTGCTTGTTGCTAGGTGATGCGTAAACTAGCAAGTATACTAGTTGAACGAGTAATAAAGTAGAAATTAGAGTATTGTTCCACAAGGATTGTTTAACTTATTAAATACCAAAATTAATGTAACCCTAATTTTATTTGAGAATTTTGAGATTTGAGAATTTTATGGAAGAGAAAGATAATAATAATAATAATAATAATAATACTAATAATAATAATAATAATAATAATAATAATAAAGATCTATGGAGAATTTAAATACACGAAAGTTCATTAAGATCTATGGAGTTTCACAAATAATTGCAGAAACCTCACAAGCACATCTCTATCATATACGTAATTTATGATATTCATCACAAGAAGTAAACATTATACATGACCCCTCTCAGTCTCAATATGATCATCAAATCATTTAAATATTGACCAAGTATATAAAAGCATTAAGCAAAGAGATGAATACTCAACATGCAATAACAAGCTTTGATTAACATAAATTAGTGGAATTGAAACATCTGGTCAAGCTACTTCGTGGCCCTAGTAAGGGAAACTAGTTCATAATAAATAAATAAATAAATTCCATAAACTTAAACGTAAACATTCAAGAAGAGATTGAGAGGAAGAAGAACATAATTTGAAGGTTCAAAGGCCGAAACCTATTTTCCCCTTCTCTCTTGCTCCACGCCATTTCTTCTCTTTGAAAAGTCCCCTTTTCGTGAATGCATAATTTTTGTTTCTCAATGTCAGATCTACAACTTGTGACAAAATTTTCTCATTCCTCCTGGCCGATTTGGACCAAATTGTCAATATATGAAATTTAGCTCTGTCAATTAGCTTTCTATAGCTGCAAGAATTGCATCATTTGGATCTCTAGAACGAAAGTTATTCCCAAAATAGGGAAACTTGTTTTGAGAATAACATGAAGGAATCTTGCCTAAAATATCAAAATGGAAGGATTGCTTTAACCTCCTATTTTTTTCTCTTTTTTCTTCACTCTAAGTAGAAGGTTTGTCATGAAAGATCACTTGATTTCCAAGACCTAATTGGTTGCACCTAAAACTAACAAAAAAAGAGAAACAAGCAAAAAGTAGAGATTGGATTGTACTTGGGAGGCATTGTTGACTACAACAACTATGCTGATCAACTATCTTGGACAATGTAGATGTACAAAGATGGATAAGGAGAAATGTCTAAATGGCCCCTAAAAAGCACCATGTGGAGAACAAAGGAGGCTGGAGTTGGTATTCAAGATTTGTTTCGAAGGTACTCAAGATGTAAAATGTTTCTAAAGTGGGCAGTCATCCTCCCCTATACCCATTCCTATACTGTGCATTAGATGCTTAAATGGCTGTAGATAGAAACAACTGTATATAAATGCTCCTGGACATGGCATTCATACATCAACTTAAAAGTCAATCCAAAATAAGTAAATCAAGTAAAAATAGGATTTCAAAATTTATCTCACCCTTTTTTCATCATATGAGAATTGAGACTGCCATAACTATTCCTGCAGTAATATGAATGACAGCAAAGAGACATTTTGAGTGAGTTCCGTTGATTCCGTATTGGCTTGTAAATTAAATAATTGTTTGATTGAAAGTCTTGACTTCCTCACATTTGCCTAATTGTTTCTTTTCAATACTGAATATATTATTTTAGTTGTTTCTTTTATTTGTTTTCTTTATGAGTTTTTAGTGTCGATAGAGCGGAGTGGAGGAAGCGGATTCATGTAGCCAACCCCATGTACTTGGGAAAAGGCTTAGTTAAGTTGAGTTGAGTTGAGTTGAGTTGACTTTGAATTTTTAGTGTCACCAATTTTCCTTAGATTATTTGCATGCTTTTGTAATTGAATCCTGGGATCAAAACTCTGAGAATACATTCTCATGACAGTGGCAAACATGATCTATTCTTGCAGAGAAAAGGTCAGAGGCAAGGCCAAGGGTTGATAGGGAGGCTGACAATCATCAACTGATGCAGTTAGAAGAAAAAGATGTAGTTTCATCTGTGGCAACTGTGCTTTCTGATCTTTGTGGACCTGGGGAATTCATGCCCATGGAAAAACTTCATGCTGAGGTCAGTTTCATTTGCCCTGGATAACTTCCTTTTAGAGTCTGGTCTTTTAATCAAGTTAGATATCTTATATTGATTCTTCTATTGATCAAGTATACCTATTTAAAATGTCTAGAAAAGGTCCAGGGAGAGATGTCAAAGGATTGTTTATGACTGCTAGTTGAGTCTTTGTGATAATACATTTTGAGTAGGTTTCAGGTTGTTTGCATACTTTCCAGATAAACTCTGCAGCTTATCTGCCTCTGTTCTATACTATGGATAAATCATTTTTTTAAGACCCCATTTGGTTTGTGATTCGCTTGAGTTTTTGTATCTGAAAACAATCTCTCAATATTTAACTTCAGAAAGCAGGTGGTTTGTAGAAAATGATATAAAGTTATTTTCTAATTTTTTTGCTTCTTGAATTATCCTTGTTTTCAAAACTAGAACCAAATGCAACCTTGACCTATGATCTTGTTTTCAGCTCGTTGAGCAGTATGGCAATGTGTGGCATCATGGTCGAGTAAGGAGATACTTGTCATCAGAGGATTGGCCTCTCTCTGAATCGAAGGGAAGGCCATGGTATGGCTTGCTAACATTGCTGAGGAAGTACCCAGAACATTTCGTCATCAACACGAGGTCCAAGGGCCGGGTGGTATCAGAGTTTGTTTCTTTAGTCTCCCTGATCTCTTAGAACACACACCCAGCATCAGATTTGGCCCCCTGTAAACTGTAAGTGATCCTACTGGGTTGGGAGCAGTACAAGTTGGGAACCTACTAACTTTTGAAGAAAAAAAAAACAGCAGTTGTAAAGGCAAGTTTGCCCAGAGTTTGTAAATGACAGTTGAGGTTCAAAGTGTTGGTATGTTTGTTGTCTTCAGTTTTCAGTAGGGAATTTCTGAACAATTTCTGCTGGAAGGTTTTGCTTGGGTATGTTTTTACCGTCTTCGTTGATGGTAGCCTGTCTCTCTGATCTGATGGCACCCTCCTGCCATCAGCACTTTGTAAAACAACAGATAAATAAATAGATCAATTTAATTGGTATTTCTTGTGGTGCCGATGGCTGTCCAAGAGAATTCTTCTCAATGGTGATTTTGATTAGTGATAGCTCTATTACTAGTACATGTATACATAATAGCACTCTAAAATTTTCGACAATTTAATTCTCCCCAATAGAATTTCATAAACGATTTACTGATTTAAGACACCAACGAAAAAATAATTCATGGCTCATGCAACAGATGATATCTTTGTTGTTAGGCCAGGAGAAGCACAGTGATGAGAATTACAAAATTGTTTCAAAACTATAAAAAGTTTTCATCAGCTGGATTCCTTATTGCTTAAATTTCCTAGCGTTCTTTGTGCATATAACTGTTCCTCACGGGCACGTTTTGCCGCAAGAGCTTCCTCATCTAAAATTTGGATGGGAGACCACTCCGGCAATCTCAACCAGCCAGACTTTTCTTCCGAGCCCTCACTTCCCCCAGATATAGATTCTTGATATTTTTGAAAGTGAGATTTTAGCTGCAGAGTCGCAAAATCTACCGTAGTGCCCACAATGGCAAAGATAACTGAATACTTAATTGCGCCAAATTGACCACCTGAAATTCACACAAACAGCGAAAATTCTCAACAAAGGTTCCCCGAAGAGATCTATTAAGAATGCCATGTATTTATCATATGGAAATCGCCCACACGAGAAACAGCACAAAGGGAAATGGCCCCAAATCAAATGTCTTGTGCTATTCAATCCACAGATAATTTTGGCAAAGTAAAGCTAGCCACAGGTAGGGTTATCATAACTATAATCTGTTGCAATTTTTCTTCATGCTCTATGAGCATTCTGTCCAATGTTAGGACTGGTTAGCTATCTCCAGTCCAATGTTTCTTCATAATCTATGAGCATTCTGTATGTCACTACTACTTCCAGCCAAATGTTAACACTTCAAATGTGGCAGAAAAAACAAAATATTAAGAAAAAGAGTAATGCTTGGGAAAAACACATTTTTGACATTGTCCTTAGAGAGTCGTTGGATCCCTTAAATCATGCAATCAGCAATAATTCGAGACAATCTAACAACTCTCAAGAACGATGTCAAAAAAGTGTGTCAAAAAAGGGTGTTTCCAAAACATTACTCTTGAGAAAACAATGACAAAGATCAGGGACTTGACCTTGGTGTAAATAAAATAAAATCAATAACAATAATTTAGCATGAAAATTGAAAAGTAGAAAAAAGAAGCAAGGTAACATGTAACTCCACCTTGAAGTCGACCAAGAATAGCTCCAGTAGAAAACCCTGCTATTGCAGAGTCTATAAGGTCTCCTGGTTCTGATGCTCGAGTTGATCTTACAAAATCCCGTGCTCCTGTTAAATGAGAAGTAATTGCAACTTTATCACTTCCAACAAATTGAAATCTAAATAAAAGGGATCGCCTATGCCAATGGGGTTCATTCAAATTTTGTGAAACATCACACACCGCTTCAAACTTAGTGGAGATTCAAGGTTTTGCTTTTGTTTCTACCTGGACTCATTTACAGTTTTACAAAGGCCCTATCACCCTAAATTTGGTCCTGACACATTCTTGACTTGGTCTATCACCCAGAATTTACTTCATCTTCCTGTTGATCAAGGACTTAGGGTTATTAAGCTAAAGAGGCTCAACCAATTGGCCAGATGGCTCTAATAAAGTGGCACAACAACCATATCCTTCTACCTTAAAAAGTTAATGGATATTGCTCATACATATCCTTTATCAAGTCAATGACTCAATATATCAATTTATAACTCATTTTTCCCCAAGAATCCACTACACTATATCTTTAGGTACCCCACACAACAACAAGCTTTTTTCTATAACAACAAAAATTGTGCGCACAGGTCTTTCTCCTTCTCCCTACACCTCTCCATCAAAATCCTTAACACGTAAATACCTTTTTCGGTTGATCCCCCATGCATAAATCCAAATTAATTTTTCAATAGCTCCTACTCAATTCTTCACTACAATTTCATTATATGGTTAATCAATTCGGTACCTCTATAATTTGCACAAATTTATTTTTAAATATTCCATTTATTTTGTATATAGATATTAAAAATACTTTTCCTCCCCAGTCATTCATAACTTTTGCTCGATGCAAAAGTTTAGTGTGTACCAAGAAACTAGCAAATGATATCGTTAACTTCACAATAGCAAAACCATCCATAATATTAGGCTCAATAAAAAAAAGGAAACAACAAGAAAAAGAAGCTGCAGTGAAAGCAAACCAAGTTATCTATCTTACTAATACACACAGAGGGAGGGATCTTGAACTACCGTAATAGCATCCAGCAATAATGGCGGAATTAGCAGCGTAAGTCGCAGATATATTGGCGAGACCGTGAGTTCTACGATGCTTAGATAGTAAACCAACTCCTCCACCAACAACACCTACAAATTCCTCAAAACAAACGATACAACAGAAACAGAATCCAAACCGATCAGCCGAAACCCTAGAAAACAAAAATTACAAAATTAAAAAACATTTCGAGATCGATAGAATAAATAGCTAAAAAAAAATCTAAAATAAAATAAAATTTGAAACCTGCGATCGCAGTGGGAACGAAGATCCACTCCTTCCAACTCTCCGACGGTAACGAATTTGGGGTATCGTTTTTCGATTCCATTTCACGCTATTGTTACACTTGCTCTAAAAACCAGGCTTTTATAGTTTGAGCGATCGATCACATGCTGTTGAGCGTGTAATAGGAGTTAACAATTTTTAATTGGCTACCAAGGAGAGAGATTATTGCATCCGAACTCTTTCACTCATACGCATAAAAGGTGGATTCTTCTTCTTCTTTTCTTTTTCTTTTTTATTTTTATTTTTTTTAATAAATAAAAATTTCGTAATAAAAATAAAAATAGACTATGATAGTCAGTTAGCATAGATCCCGCTCTATCCTCTTCTCACCTTATTTTGAGATATAAGGGTGTTAGTATTTTGACAAAAAATTACAAAATTAAACAGATGCATTCGATTTGGTTCAATTTAATTTTTCATATTTTCGGTTCAAGTTCAGGTTGAGAATTTAAAAATTGTATCAATCAAAACCGAACCGATCAATGTTAGTTTATGTTAAATATATTAATATATTTTTATTATATAATGAGAGATATAGTTTTTGTTTGTAAAATTATGTAATTTTATTATATTATCATAAATAAATATTTTTTAGATTTAAAATAAATATTATTATAAGTAAAAAAGTTTAAATTAATTAACATTAAATTGATCCAAATCGAATTAATAACACCTACACACAGATAATATAGAGAGAAGAATACCCATGTCATGACCTAATGCATTGGAGTCTGTTATTTTTTATTTTATTTTTTTGAACCTCGTTATTATTAATACTGTATAAATATGTTTTTGTATGTAAATACTCATTTTGATTATTTACTATTATTATTATTATTATAATTATTATTATTATTATTTAGAAATGTCTTAACTAAAAATAAATAAATACATGATTGTCTAAGTTTTAAAGTAATAAAAAAAATAAAATTGGTGTAAAAAATAAAAAGAGTGATTTTATTTATCGTTTATAACTTATAAGTTAAACAGAATCTTCAAAAAAATTGAATGGTTTATGTCTAATATTGCAAGTGGCTAAGTAGTTATAATATATATATATATATATATTAAAGCCAAGAGTATTGGGACCCACTTCTACTAGTCCCCAAGGACACCGTCATAAACTCTTAAGAATGTCTTTGTACAAGCAGGCAGGTTTAAACTCACAATCTATTTTATTTTCTTCAACTCTACCATTCGCCAAACCTAGTGTTGGGTAAGTAGTTATAATATAGGATTTTATTTGTATGTTTCGTAAATATTTATATGTTCAAATATTTCCTAAACAATATATATATATATATATGTCCATGTCCTTTATTGAGTGAGACAATAGACATATTATGATTTATGACATCGTGAGAGAGAAAAAAAGAAAAAAAGAAGAAATATTCACCACTCATTGTACAATATATCAACATGGGTATAATTGCTGATATAATTTTTAGGTCATAAAAAAAGGATTTCTGATCCTTAAACAAAGTCGGTCCTTAGTTTGAATAAAGGACGAGGATTACATTAGGTAGTTAATAATTACTGTAAAATTTGTTACATCAACTAACATGAAGCTATTGAATTAGATTATTCGAAGAGCTAAGACATGTCAATTTAGCCCTTGATATAGCAAAATGGAGAAAACATATTAATGTACCCGACTCCATGTAGTTAAGAAAATGTTATTTAAATTGACTTGAGTTGAGGTATTAAATAGAGGACCAATTATGTATATAAATGGAATATGAATATTAAGAATCTTTTTTTTTTTTTACGTACAATAATACTTGAACTAGTTCACAATAAAAAGAAAAAGTAAAACACACACACATATATATATATATATATATACAAGTTAATCATTCATGTGTATGGGTCACATGAATGATCTTAAATCAGAGTCTCTTTTACAATGTTATAAGAAAATAATGCAACATGTATTGTACAGTAATGAAAACCTTATATTGAAGCCAACAGAGCCAAATATATTTAACAAAAGGTCTTATTCACAAATGAGCTATAGAAGGCTGACAAATAAGATCGAACAACTTATTTATCAAAGCTTTGTCAATTATAAAGAAGATTATATACAATATTGAGATGCATCAACTCAAAGATATTTCAGGCAAATAAATAAAATTGAATTTCCCCATGTCATCTTGAGGGGGATAATTAAAAGAGAGTTATTGTTTAGTGCACTGCATTCTTTTTTCCTTCGCTATGGTTTTGTCCCACTAGGTTTTCTTGGTGAAGGTTTTTAACGAAGCAGTCCTGACAATATAAGAATTCAATAGAATATTGCACTTTTTTTCATTCACTAGACTTTCTTCCACTGAATTTTCTCTTATAAAGTTTTAACGAGACATATTCTACAATGATGGATATTAAAGGGGGGTGTTGTAAATATGTTGAATATCCAAATAGTAATTACATGTACTATACACATATCTCAAGTAGTATATGTATTCAAGTAGTACATATATCCAAATTGTATAAATATGTATGTATACGTATCTTACATGAATCATGTGAGTTGATAATTTTTTGATGTAATCTCTCATTATAAATATGAGAGAGATCATCAAGATAAGTTGTAAGAAAATGAAAAAAAAAAAAATGAATGGAGAAAAGATGACGTGAGTTGTAGAAATGATAAAAAATGAAGAATGAAATCTAACATTCTTTGATTTTCATTTTACAATATTTTCTTAATTTTTTTAAATGTAATTATACCATTTTTCAATTAACCCTCCAAAAAAGAGAAGGAGATGGCAATCAATGTAAATAGCAAACAACACTATTGTAAAGCAATAAATGCGAGTTTATTAGAAAAAGATGGGGCATAAATTCATAAAGAAAGATGCACGCGTTGAAAAGTAAAACCTTATAATTAAATACATATCTTAGTTGTGCCAAATGAAACATAGTGACAAAACTATTGCTAATTGAGAAAAGGACTAATACATGGAGATGGGAGGTTACAAAACTTTATGGTCTTGCCAATTAGATGTGAACGCGCCATCTTTTGTTAGCTAGGAGGAAGGAATCTAGTAACTTTTGGGAATTACTTATTTGGGTAATTCGTAAAATGAGCATTTAATGCTCAAAAGTCAATTCCAAAGTCATTTGACATATAGTACTAGTTAAATTGCGGTTATATGAGGATTTATATATATTTTTTTAACTAATACCCGAAGGGTCAGGTGTCACACTTCAGTACACAGCACATTGTAATGTCTAGTACTCCGGAATGTGTCACATCCTGACTGAATAGTGTAAACATAATCCCGGTGGTACTAGACGCTGCGGTGTGCTGTGTACTGGGATATGACAAAAAAGCTTTATGTATAAATATACTTATACATATATTATACTCTTTAGTATACGTATAAATTAACCAAATATATTGATTAAAAGCACGGAGTGTTACATCATGTAACCAAGGATCTAAGTATATTGACTCTAAAGCAAGAGGTGTATGAAACTCTATTTCAACCATACAATAATGAAAATTTATACCAATTTAATTCAATATTTAATCAAGTATACTATTTATTAGATTACTAATTATGTATTATAAGTGCTATTTCAACTAAATTCAAATTGATGATATACTAATTAGAGACTTAATATACATTGCAAATTAGAGATCATTAGATAATAGTTATTAGACTATACTCATTACTTTAAAGTGGTGTAACTTTTCATAGAACATTCCACATCATGCCCTATTTCTATACCTGAACTAAAATGGGCTAAAAAATCTCAACGTGTATGCATGCAAATATAGTAGATTGTATCATCAGTGATACTTCTCAAAATAACCAAAATAAAATTAACTCTATATAACCATAGGTCCAAAAAATAAAATTAATTGTCTCCTTTCTTTAGTATATTAATGGTATATTTTGAGCATTATTAGTAAGTTAGTAAGTTTATAATATAAATAATATGTTTTATTTATGATTTAAATATAATTTTCTATTTTTTTATACCCGATAATTTAAAAACACAAAAAATATATTTAATTGGTTAAAATCCAAACACTGTTTTTTGAAATTTACTAAAAAAATAAATATAAAATGCTACTTAAAAATAAATGATAAAAACATCATTTTCTAAATTTTCTTTTTATTTGTATTAAGTGTCAACTTACCATTAAAAAAATCCCATTCAATTTTATAAAGACACGTGTCCGGAACAGTAGTAAAGTAAGTCAATGATTTTTTTAACCGTACTCTAGTTATAACACGTGTTGATGTACGACGAGTGTATCTTCATATTTTGATGATCCCCTAGTTGTGTTTTTTTTTTTTTTTTTAAAAGGTAGGTCCCACGAAAGGGGGTGGTGGGGCGTTATCCTAAAGCTTATATGGCAGGCCATCCACCCAATCATCGCTTCGTCGGTGATCTCTCGCTCTTGCCACTAACCAACCCAATGTCTATTATTTCAATTATTCCATCTCTTACCCTTGGCTTCTTCTACAATACCCATGCTGTCCCTAACCCTCGCCAACCCCAACCAGTCACCCATTAATATTATATCACCAAAATGACCAAACTGCCCTTCTCCGTTTTTGTTTCGAAAGATAAGTATGGGTCAAAGTCAACTTTTTTTTTTTTTTTTTTTTCTTTCTCATTTACATTGGATTGACGCCCACATTTAAGGAATGGATGGTGAAAGCCTCACTTTTAAGTATCTTTGAATATGGCAAAAAAATAATAAAATTAATAGCTTAAATACGAAAAAATAACAATAGCTTAAGATGATTTTGACCTGTTACGATTACTTAATATATATAAAAATTACGATTTTATATCTTATAATTATAGTCAAAATATAACATGGGTCCTTTGTCTAATATGATAAATATCGCTAAATATATTTATCATTTTTTATTTATTTAACATTTATTTGCATTCGATTATTACTATTATGAATAGGTTGAGTTATAAATGGTATGTTATTATAAAATACATTCATCATTGTAGGAAATAAATACTTCATACCTTAATCTTAAATTGACCTAAAAAAGTAAATTAGTATATTGTGCACGTAAATTTATTTAATCATAAAAAAAATTATATATTTTTGAAAAAAAGATTTGAGGAAGGGCGAAAAGGAATTTGGAAAAAAACATATGGCTATTTTGGGGATTTCAAAGATAAAATACATAAAAACACACATACGTTCCCCATCCCTTCACTCCTTTAACCCTCACCAAAAAACACACCACCATCACCACCTCTCTTCACAAACATACACAGGACAACGAGACAACGAAAGAGAGAAGAAGAAAAGGTGGTGGAAGCATAGAAGAAGAAGAAGAAGAGCGAGAGAGAGAAAGAGAACCTAAAACCCCTCTTTCTCTCTCTAACTTCACCATCTTCAATCCTCTCTCTATCTCTTTTTCTTCTCTCATATAGAATTCCCTTTCATTATTACCCTCAATTTAAATATCTATCTTCTCCTTTTTCTTTTTTAACTCTTCTCTTCCCTCCCCAGGTATGAACAAAAAACCACTCTGTAATGCCTAGTTTTACCTCTTTGTTCATCCCTCAAATGTTATAGTTTTTTTGTAATTTTACTCCAGTTTTTTATTTTATTTCTGAGGATCTTTTTTTCATCTGGGTTTGCTTTATTTTATTTTTTGTATTTTTGAGTGTTTTTTTTCGGAGTTTAATGAGGGTGGTGGTTGGTCATGGGAGTCGTGTTGCTTGTTTAGGCTCATGGGTGGGTAGGATCGAGGTTTTTCTTTAATGGGTCTTGTTTGATTTCTGTGTTTGTGCTTGAAACAAGTCTTGATGAGCTGTTTTTTGTTGTTGTTTTGCTTGTGTTTTTGTTTGGTATATATGTGCATGGGGGCATTGTTGATTGTTGAGTTGACTTGAATTCCTTGGAGGGAGATTTGGAAATATTCCATGTTCTTTACATGGGGATACACATTGCTTGTTGCTTCTTTTTCATTCTATGGTATTGGACTCTTATATTTTGATCTTGCCAGCCTAGGTTGTTGGTGTGCTATATATACAGATGCATGGGTTCTCTTTGTTGTGTTGAATGCGCGTTAAATTCTGACTAAGAAAAGAGTCTGGAGCATGCCCTTTTCCTTTTTATTGAAAGATATATTGTTTGTTGCTTAGGAGATATGATAGATTATGATGAATTTTCTATGTTTCCTGATCAAGGTTTTATTGCTAAAAATATAGTACATCATGTGAAATTTGTCATGTTGTTCTGATTATGTGTGGAGGCTGAATCACTGTCTTTGGTGACATCGGATTCAGCTACGATTGATGTCCTTTAACAGATGATATAGTTAAGTCTACACGTGTTTAATTAAGACCTTGGAACATTGCTTTTGTAATCACATTATTTCTTATGATCTATTGCCTTTAATGCGGTGAGTTTGTTTTTTGTTACCATTAATTCTCTAAATTTATCCTAGATTCCTTGAACTATGATCCTATCAAATGAATTCTACTCTTTCGGTGTTTACCAAATGTGATTCCTAGCCCGTTTTGAACTTTGACACAAATGCCCTTCTATGAAGCCTCATTATTTGTTTTTGTACGACATTTTGTCGTGTTGGATAATCATTAATGTTGCTTGTTTTATCATAACGACAAAATGCATATATGTGGCAAGTGTTGGTTTTTTAGGGTTAAGACCCTAAGGATCAAAGTGCTACCGAGACCCAATAGACAAGCACAAGTACAACGATAAGGGGCATTTAGGACCCGGGTTCAAACTCCTGCAAAAGGAGATAATTACTCCCATATACATTAGGGTAATGTGAACTTCTATCCTTTTGACAGGTGGAAGAGATGTTGAACCACTCCAAGCAAGATGTGATTTGCGAAAGAGTGTCATTACATCATTTTTTTTTTAAATTTACTTTTTACCATCATGGTAATTTGAATGGTGGCTGTTGTTGGAATGAATAGAAATTTTGAATGAATATAGAAGTTTATTCATTTATTGTATACGAGAGTTGAATGGCAATATGACTCATGTTGTTGCCTTCTTAAATTGGAATAAGGTGCCCAAGATGATGATGATCCCATTCATCTAAATATCGAAATCAATGCAGGACAAGTGACTTTCCTTTCACAAAGACCCTAGGAAAATGTGTCCAGGTTCTTATTAACTCTTGATTTTGAGGTATGAATTTGTTAGTGAAAACTGAGAGATTTTGACTTAATGCATGGCAACTAGGAATCTGGGAGAAAGGGAACCCTAAAAGTCTTGAGTCTGCCCGCACCTTAGAATTGTATATTTGATTGCAATATTTGAAGGCGCAAAGATTACGGACATTCCTTCATGTGGTCAACCTGTAAATCAAGCATGTTGGGCCTAGAGAACTTAGAATATGATGACCATTGGTGGACAGGCCCAAGACTTTTAGCTGGGATCTATCTATGACTGGGAGGGTGATCCGTTTGGGCTTCGTGGTTCAGCAGGCTCTACCTTTTATGCCACACCTTCCTATTTTAAAATCTTACTTTCTATAATAGGAATTTATTAGTTCTTTCCCCAATTAGATCTTCATGAAATGTGTAATAAGGAAGAACATGTGTTATAAAATATCGTTTTTAATTATGGAAGTGCGGGCGTTATCCACCTGTACAAATGAAAACTTTAAAAACATGGTTTCCATATGAGGTTTACCATGAGCTGTTCAAGCTAGATGGATGAACATTTTCTGTTTCTTTTTCTGTTTCTTTTCTTCTTCTCTTCAGGTCTGTTTTATGGAACAGCTTGTGGTTTCCCCTGGGCTTCAGTTGGTCCTGTAGCTGTACTTCTGTTGGTCAGGGTCTTAACAAGTTTAGCTTTCAAAAAGATATATATATTTTTATCTTGTGCCTCAAATGAGCATTCGAATATCCTTCCACTGTTGTCCTTTCTAACTTAAAGATTGCTCTAGCAAAACTGAGGTATTTGCTGCTGCATACTGATTGTTGGACTTCCTTTTGCTTTCCTCAAAATTTATTATTTCTAATAGTTGTATATGATGCGTCCATAGCATCATCCCAAACGTAAAAATAAGTCGTTTGGAATTGGGTCATCCATTTAATAACAATTATATTCAAATATCTGCTGATCATGTCCTTTATTCTTGTATCCTTTTTCACTTGACCTGATGAAATGTTTTTTCATATTGTGCTATAATCACTCACCTAATTAAGTACATGATGGCTTTTAACGAGTCTTGTGGTCTATCTTCTATGCTATCTTATGCATTAATACTGAAATGATGCTTATGTCATATTGCCATCCGATGTGTCTCTTTTTCATCTCTAAAGAAGCAATTGTTTCTGGTTATACTTTGAAAAGGTTTATTTCATTGCTGCATGTGGAGTGTGTGGACTACATCTGCTGGCTGCAAAACTTACTATTGCATGATTTTTTTTTAACTGTTGTTATTTAGTACTCGGATCAGAATTGATCACCTATCTTATATATATCTTTTTTTTAAAAATGTTTTTTTTTTGTTATTAAAAAAAAGCAAGTAATTGATGCTTGAGCTTACCTACTGAATCATTTGAATTGTAGGCTTGTAGAGAGGAAGGAGCAGAATTAACTATGGTGAGCCTTCGGAGGCGCAGACTTCTCGGGTTTTGCTCTGGTAAACAAAAACTTATGTAGGATTATATCAAATAATAAGGGCACTTGACTTTCTTCAGAAACAAAAAAGGGCCCCTTGACTTTGAGTGGTATTTTTAACTGAGTTCCTCTGTTCTTTAGGCCTTAGTAATGGTGAATTACATGAACCTTTTTGATGTTATGCATGGTTAGACCAAGTGATTAACTTACTCTTCACCAATTATTTCAGGTGTTAGTCCATACTTGGTTCAACTTCCAACACTTAGTGACAATGGAAATACTTCTGAAAAATCAGTCGCCGTGCATCCTCTTCCTTCAGTTGAACTGGATCAGGCAAAGGAGGTAAACCTACCTAATTCTCTATCTTTTGGTGAATTCAAAATTTCAAAATATTACTAGAACTGCTTGGATTTTATTCCATGGATGGATAACACGCATATGTGGGATCTATTTTCTTTTCCCTATTGTTAGTGATGCAAATTAACTGGCTTGTTTAGATCATATGAGTGTTATCATGTGGTGTCTCTTGGTTCCAGCCCTTGAACAAACTTAAATTAATGTTTCTAAACGTGTTCGTGCAGGAAAATAGCTCCAAATCATGCCCTGGATCCTCAAATGTTTCTAATTCTAGCTCTGCAAAAGAGGAGCCCAATGAGCAATTTTCAGGTTTGTTTATGAGGACAACAAATGCATATTTGATTTGATTGAATGAAAAAAAAAAAGCATCCAATGTTCTTTTTTCTTCTTTTTTCAGCTTTTCCTTTGTTTCTTTTTTTTTCCCCGGGGGGTGGGGGGTGTCTTGTGTTATGTGTAAATTTGTGGTGCCATTTCTCATCATAGTGGATGTGGCATGTGGTTTGGATCCTTTTGCTTGGGTTTCACGTACTTATTACTCCTCCCCAATGATTTGATAAATGAATTGCTGCGCCAATATATCTCTGTAGAAAATAGAAATTGTAGAAGAGAGCTGCTCTGGTGGCCTTTTGTATGCTGGTACACTTAAACATAACTGTAGTTGACAAAAATCACTCTTGTAGACTGCTTTATAAAAATTATTCTTTTTCGTAATATATTTTCTTTTCTTATCTAAAAAAAGTTGTTGATAAAATTATAATCAGCTGCCAATCTTTTGCTGATTCATCAAATTAACAAAGATCTCCGAAATGAATCTACAAACTAAACAAGTTGCTATCAGAAGGATCTAAGACAAGTATTTCGATGTTTTACCAAAAGTCACCAACTTATAAAGAGAGTTTCAGATTGGTATTTAGAGATTGCACACTCAGAGGAGGAATTTGTAGCCATTTTTATACTTAAAAGATTGCAATTATTGTTGTAGCTCACTAGCTCTAGAGCTACTTTGTTGTTATAGCTCTAGAGCTACTTGTAACTAAAATATCCTAGATCTTAACTAGTTCAGTTAAATTATTTGACTTATAATTGTCATAAGTTTTTTTTTGTCTTTTCTAAAGAAATGGCTGATATTTCTTAGAGATACACATGTGGTCATGGTTCTAGAACTTTAAATATCTTTATGTGCTTCTCAAGGAAGCTCATGTGGTGGTCTTATAAATATTCGACTCCTCTCATGTGCTTTTCTAAGAAGCTTCATGTTTTATTTTTATTTCATTTTTATTTTTTTAAGAACATTTTGTTCATCTTGTGAGTTCTTGTTAATGCTCTTTGTGCCCCCTCTCTCATGCTTTTGTTGGAAGCTCACGTGGTCTTTTTCAAAAGCATTTGGCTTATATCGCTGGTGCTTGTTAATAAGCTCGTACTTTTTCTCTATGCTTGTTCTCATTTGGTCTTCTTTAGAGCATTCTACCCATCTCGCGTGCTTTTACTATCAAGCTTACTTTTTTTTTTTCCTTTTTTTTGTGTGTGTGTGCAGACGCGCGCTTGTTTATTTTCACATGCTTCTGCTAAAAGTTTACTTGTCTGCTTTGGATCATTACACAATTTGCACTCATCTTGCGCGTATTTGTTAATAATCTCATGTGCTCTCTATTCTTTCTTTTTTTTTTTTTTTTTGAGAGGAAACAAAATGATTTAATTAATGTGGACAATGAGTACAGATCACATAAAGAGCACCAGGAGTGCTCTATTCACTTTCACTTTCTCTTGTTGTAAGCGCACATAATATTTTTGAGAACATTTTACTCATCTTGCATAAATGAGCTCATGCACTCGCTTTGTTTGTTCTCACATATATTTGCTAGAAGTTCACTTGGTCTTATTGATAGCATTTTGCTCATCTTGGGTTCTTTCGGTACCCTTGTGTGCTTTGATGATCATATATTCTACATATTCATATGACAACTCCTACAATAACAACCTGAGTAAAGTTCAAAAAATGTCTTTTGCCTTCTAATTAGCTAACTATTCTTGTTTGTACTTCACTTCCTGATTGTTCTATTATCCTGCCCCTTTTCCATGTGGAGGAAACCAATCCCAGGGTTTCTTCTCCTCATGTTGGCTTTTCCTCTTCAGAAGACATGCTTCCTTTTCCTCCACCTGATCCTGTGATTCCTGCACTCTCTTCTCTTGATAAATTCTGACAGTATAATGGATTCTCCATCCTGGTAACAAAACAAACAACAATGGGGAGAGATGCACATGGACGAAAGTTTTCTTTGCAAAACGTCCATAGTATTAAGACGCCTGTGAGCCAAAATCCAACCAAACACTTTAACCTTGCCCCAGAGCTCCATAGTTTCTTCTGCTGGTAAGGAGGCCTCAATGTTTGCTTCTTTTTCTACTCTTTGGTGGTTGTGGCTCGAGAGTAACGACAGATTATTCCATAATAGAGCTAGGGATGTTGATCAATTGTGGGAGGTTATTAAGTTCACAGCCAACACTTGGGCCTTTTTGGCTAATTTGGCTTACAGTGCTTCCTTGGCGGATTGGGGTAGATGTTTACACTGCATCTAACACTTATGTTGGCCATCCGTGCGATGGTTTTTGTGCTTTCTTTGTTCAGATTTCTGTTGCATTTCTGATGCAGCTTTTGGTGTAATTTTAAGTATTATCAATATTATTATTGTTTCTTCTCAAAAAATAAATTCTGACAAGATACATTTCTGATCATCTTGGAGATACTGAGGATAAAACTGTCTCTGGTATTCTAGTAGGTAAGAATGGATCTTTACTGTTAGTTCCCTATTTCCAAGATTTCTTAGAATTTCTTAGGAACATTTCAGCTGAACAACTTCAAAATTTAGTCAAGAAAATTGCTAGTGAAGTAGCCTTTGCTTCCATGTAGCAAGTCATCAACTAGTGTTCAAGAGTTGTAGGAGGTTGCAAGGGGAATGCTACGGGCAAAAGCAAGATTATATGTTGGATGTGTGTGGACCAACATAATAGCTCCACATTGGAAACTCAAGAGTTTATCACATGGGATACAAGTGTGGATCTCCCCCTCATTAGTATTGAGGCCTTGCAAAATAAAACCCTGCACTTGGGCCAAGAGAGGGCTTAGAGGTGGTTAAGTGTAGACAATATCGATACTAGTTCTAGTTGAGATCTATACCCGCCAAAGTGGTATCAGAGCTAATGGCTCACTTGTGACATGACAGACGTTGAGACGAAGCTAGTGTGCACTCATTGGAGCCAAATTGGCTCATGATGTGTTGAGATGGTAGATTGATCTTGCTGGGGCCAACTTGCTCATGAGCTTGTTGGGGCCCAACTTGCTCATGATAATGAATGGTCCCTTGCATATCAGTCCAAGGTGGAGATTGTTGGATATGTGTATACCAACATAAATACATAATATGAGAAACTCAACAGTTTATCACATGGGAATATGGGATATAAGTGTGGATTTCCCCCTTATTAGTAGTGAGGCTTTTGGAATAAAACTTCACACTAGGGCCTAGATGTGGTTAAGTGGGGGCAATATTGGTGTTAGTTAAGATCTAGACTTGCGAAGGTGTCAACGTAATGAGAATTTGAAAGGAAAATTGGTTGCGCATGATGCAATTGCAACAAAGCTTGAAGGATGTAAGAAAAGAACGGTGGAAGTAGAACAAAGGGAGAAGGGATAAAAAAAAAGAAAAAAAATTGAGGAATATGAGTGGGAGTATCTCAAATGGAGAAAGAAAATTTTGATATTAGATTTAAAATCCAAGAAATTGAAGAAATAAACCCTTTCCTAAGTGATAGAAATGAGCATCTCACTCAATGTGTAGCCGATCTTACTAAAGAGATGCATGATTGATTGCAAGTTGCTTATTAGTGCTTGACTTGGGGATGTGGATTATCTAGTGCATTAGCATGGTATACTCCTTGAAAAATTCCTTATATTTGTTGTTTCTAGATGAATTTCTTTATGTAAAGATCCATAAAACCAACCACGTTTGGAAAAAGATCTCAGTTTGCATAAGGAACCTCTTTCTATTTAGGATTTTGAACTGGTAACTTGTTGAGATGACCAAGGCCACGTATTCAAACTATGAAACTACCTTCTTGGTTGATTTGGAGCTGCTTCTTCTTGGCTCTCAAGTTGAGAAGCAGTGGTGGCTAAGGGGAAAACTCGAGCCATTAATCGTCCATTGCTACTTGTGAAGGTTTGTTTTATGGATAAGATGGAACTCTCACCTTGGTTGTTGGCTTAGCTACTTTTGAAATCTTTTGAGGTACCACCTACTTGATTGGTTGGAATGGTCAGAAGCCTCTTAGACAAACAACTTTTCCTTCTCATTAACGCAACCTTCATTTTGTTGTGTGGGCCTGGAGCTCTACTTGTACCAATATGGTCCCTAACTTAACCACCTCTAGCCTAGGTGCGAGGTTTTACTTCAAAAGGTCTTGGTATTAGTAAGTTTGAGATCTCAACTTATATTCCGTGAATCCATGTAATGAACTTGCTCATATTCAATTTGGGACTATTATGGTCCACACATACCCAAAAAATCTCAACCTTGAATTGAAATCCAACTGTCATCACAACCGCTCATCACACAGTTCTTGTTAGATCACCTGTTGCCATCATCTTGAGGTTGTTGTTGTCGCATTATGCTCAACCCACCTGATATTGACCACTTTGAACCTAGTAAATGCACCCACGATAATATTCCAAGCTCTCACAATTTTGTTTCTTCCCATGGGAAAAAGGACCTCGATAGTGTTTGAGGAGGATCACACATATAGCTCAGTCTTACTCCCACTAACATTGATCTGAGACTATTACAATCCACCCACCTTAGGGTCTAACCTCCTTGTCAAGACTACCGACACACCTCCAATAGCCTTAGGAGTGACTTTGATACCATTTGTTATATTCTGCTCAACGCACTCGATATAATCCACTTTGAACCTAAAACACACACCAACAACATTGCCCCCAAGTTCTCATGGTGTGTTTCCTCCAATGAGGAAAAGGCCTCGATAGTGTTTGAGGGGATTACACATATAGTCTTGTCTTGCTCTCACTACACAGTCGATGTGGGACTACTACAATCATTGTTGCCAGAATCATAAATTGTAATCAAATCATTTTGAGGTTTAATGAATCGGATCGAGATTTCGGATTGCTAAATCTTAAAATTCACAATACAAATGGGAATCACATATTTGTATATGTTAAGGATGCATGGCGTTTAAAAACATTAGTGGTTTTTAGCTGATTAATGATTAAGATTGGTTCACTACTATTCAATTAGCAATTTGGTCTAATTCACTTACGATTTACCACGATTCGAACTTATTCACTTATTGTTCGGACCAACTCTTTTTCAAGTATAACGATCAAAAAATCCGATTTAAATCATTTTAGGATAAACCAAATCATGATTTGTATGATTCAAATCCCAATTCTGACAACTATAATTACAATTCACCCACCTTATGGTCCAAAGTCCTCGCTAGGAACCATTAACATACCTCTAGTAACCATGGGAGTGATTCTAATACCATTTGTGAAATCCTACTCAACCTACTCGATATTATCCACTTTGAACCTAATAAACACACCAATGAAAGTACTCCTAGTGACTGATGATTTTGTTTCCTCCTATGGGGAAAAGATTTTAGTAATGTTTGTGGGGGGGATCACACATCTCAACATGCTCGCACTACATAGTCAATATAGGACTATTACATATAGTTCTTGTTGGACCCTAAGGTGGGTGGATTGTAATAGTCTTACACCAACTGTGTAGTGGGAGTAAGACGAGGCTATATGTGTGATTTCCCTCAAACATTATTGACGCCTTTTCCGTGGGAGGAAACAAAATCGTGAGATGTTGGGGGTATTGTCGTTGGTGCATGTACTAGGTTAAAGGGACAACATAGGGTGGGTTGAGCACGATGTGACAAATGGTATCAAAGCCTCTCCTGTAGCTATTGGAGGTGTGTCACTGGTCTAAGTGAGGACATTGACCCTTAATGTAGGTGAATTAGGATAGTCCCACATTGATTGTGTAGTGGGAGCTAGACATGGCTTTGTGTGTGAGCCCCCTCAGACTCTATCAGGGCCTTTTCTATGAGAGGAAAAGAACCGTGAGAACCTAGGGATACTCTTGTCAACAATTAGACTAGGTTTGAGGCATACAATATCAAGTGGGTTAAGCGAGATGTGACAAATGGAATCAAAGCCACTCTCGAGGCTATTGGAGATATGCCATTGGCCATAGCAAGGACGTCGGACCCTAAGGTGTATGAATTTTAATAGTCCTACATCAACTGCATAGTGGGAATGAGACTAAGCTACATGATTTATCTCTTTCAAACGATATCAATGCCTTTTCTTGTGGGAGGAAACAAATTCGTGAGAGCCTAGTAGTAATGTTGTTGGTGCGTCTACCAGGTTCAAAGTGAATAATGTCGGGTGGGTGGAGCTAGATGTGACAATTGCTATCATCTCAAGAAACCATCCATTTCTTGTGAACACCCACACGTGCTTCGCCTTGACATAATCCATACCATGCCCTATTGAACCATCAGATCTTTACTGATGCTGATATTGTGCGCAACTTAACCAACTGTGGGCCCAGTCGTGGGGTTTTACTTTGAAAGGCCTCAATAGTAATAACTAATAAGGGTGAGATCCCATACATTCCATGTGGTGGACTTGCCTATATCCGATGTGGGACTATTATTTTGGTCCACATATACCCGACACCGTTTGCTTATTCATGTTGTTGTATTTAGTACCTCAACTAAAGATATGATTAACGATTGTTAGTAATATGGGTTGGCTGAATTACTTAGGGGGCATTTAGTATGAAGTAATCATGGGGATGAGAATGAGAATCTTGAAGATTACCATGTTTGTTTCACTATTTGCACTTTTTTCCTATTGAAATAGGTTCACTTTCCAAGAAAAGTGATTACTGTAAGAAAGTTCTATTTCTTTTTTAAAAAAGGCAAAAAAAAAAAAAAAAAAAACCTTTGGACAACCCAAAAAAAAAATTGCCCCCTTATTTCAACTATGTTAATATTTTTTATTAAATATGATAATATTTTTTTATCAAAAATAATATTTTAATAAAATATATTGATTTTATTAACTTAATATTAATAATAATAATTTTTTATATTTTTATGAAATATTCATTTTATTATTTAAAAAAAATAAATTTATTATTATTTTTTCATGACAACTAATTTTATAATTTTTAACAAAAAACCAATTTTACTATTTTTAATTAAAATAAAGTTTATTATTTTAATAAAATACTTTATTATTTGAAAATTATTTTTTATTCTAACTTTATTATAATAATAATAATTTTTATACTTTTGTGAAATATTCATTTTTTAGTTTTTAATTTTTTTATTATTATTTTCTCATCACAATTAATTTTATTATTCTTAATAAAAAAACCAATTTTACTATTTTTAATTAAAATTAAGTTTATTATTTTAATAAAAAAGACTTTATTATTTGAAAATTATTTTCTATTCTAACTTTATTTTAATAATAATATTTTTTATATTTTTATGAAATATTCATTTTATTATTTTTAAAAATAATGTTATTATTATTTTTTCATCACAACTAATTTTATTATTTGTAATAGAAAATCAATTTTACTATTTTTAATAAAAATCAAGTTTATTATTTTAATAAAAAACTTTATTATTTGAAAATTATTTTTTAATATGTTTAATAATAAATTTTAATTAATTATTATATTGCTAAAATTAATTTTATTATTTTATATAAACTTAATATTTTTATAATATAGATTATTTCATTATCTAATATTCCGATGTCCTATCAAACATAGTATTGTGATATTTTCAGGAAAGTTGTGTAAGATTACCATGCGTAAACAAACACAATAATATAACATTCCCATCTTTAGATTCCCATCAATCACCTTCCCAAGAATTTGATTACTATTCCCATCTAAAGATTCCTGCATACTAAATGCAACCTTAGTGTTGCACACTTGGGAGGAATCTATGGCTTACTAAACTAATCTAGGGTGGGTAATAATTGATGGGATCTATTGATGCAAGGGGTTAGAATCTGGAGAGGAAGAAACGAGGCATCCCTATAGACTTGATGTCGGCGCATAATGGCTTGCTTGTATGAATCTTTTGAGGAATCACCTTGTTGATTGGGTTGTAATTGTCATATGCCACACAAACATAGAATTCTTCTTCCCTTTTGCAAATATGCGCTTTGATGGGCGCACTCAAGTGAGCAACAAGCTGTTGGTTGAACCAATAGGGGCTATGGCAGAAGATACCACCAAACACTTAATCCAAGTAGTAGGACGAATCGACTATCTTTGACATAGGCAAAGGCCATTGCCTCTGATAAGCTGAACCAATACTTGGAACTCCCATTAAAAGAAAGAACAGAGCCCCCTGTGATGTACGAGATAAACTTGATAGCTGAATACAAATGTTTTGTCCCTCCGCACGTGGTGGAAGTAGGTAAAAAAGAATTAATTCAAACTCCAATGTAACGAAGAGAAGTAAACTTTTTCGAGCCCTTGGTTAGGCTTTCTCAGCTCAGTTATAGGGCTGTCTTTTTTGAGAAGGATTCTTCTTACCAACACTTAATCTGATGTAGGAAATAAAATAATGTCTAAGAAGGTTCTAAATTTTAATTTTTGGGTTCTTTTACTTTTTAGTCGAGTTTCCTTTTCTTTAGAGAAGTTTGTATTTTGGTAGAATTCTCTTTTTGTGGCAGTTCGAGATGGTTTCTAAAAATTCATTTTATTATTCAAGGTGCATTAGAAAGTATCTAGAAGTGTCTAAATAGAGTTTTAATAGCATTACAAAGTTGTTGTGGTATTATAGATAGCCTAGAAAACTTATATTTAAGTATTTTAGTAGGTTTCTAAGTTGTTTCAATGGATAGGAGCCCAACAATACAAATTAAGCTATTATTAACACTTTGTATTCTATTTTGATCTTCAACAAGTACAAAGTTTATAGTTGCTTTTGATAAAATGAGATGCAATAGTAACTTGTCTCTTGGTTCAAGTTTAACAAGCGGAGGTGGTTCAAGTTTCATTTGCTTAACCTCTTTTGACTTTAAAACTTGAAAGAACAAAAAGCATTTGCTTGTGGCTCAGGAAATAGGTTGATTTAATGTCGGTATCCATCCCACTAGCCTTTACACCTCCTTAAGATTCACTGGGGGCTGCAAAATAATCAAGCCCCCCCCCCCCACCGCCCCCCAAAAAAAAAAAAAAAAAAAAAAAGCCAACGGCAGGGATATTTAGCTTCATATTTCAAAAGTTTACTACTTTACTCCAAATGTTGAACAAGTTGAGCAGTTTTTTTGCTCAAACAAGCATATCATCAGCATGTAGTTCCATAATCTCTTACATCAATGGTGCAAAAATCTTTTCACTAGCTGCTGATATGTCTTTGTTGCTTTCTTTAACCCAATGGGCATCACCTCATAACATTGTAGGCCTTGATCAGTAATTAAATATGTTTTCTCCTGATTTGGTTGATGCATGTAGACTTGGTTAAAACTAGAATAAGCATCTATGAATGTGAGAATTCATGACCTGTTGTTACATCCACCAATTGGTCAATCCGTGGCATTGGAAAACTACCAAGCTTTGTTCAAATTATAGCAAAAACGATAGACCCTTCTTTTACTTGTTTGACGTTTTGACTAGTCAATCTAGATATAAAGCTTCTTTATTGAAACCAACTTTTAGGTTGTTGACCTCTTATTTGACTAAATCCACCTTTGAGGAACTTAATGCCCTCAAACTGTAGAAGATGCAAGGAATTATTGTGAAGTTACAGCTAAACTCAAAAGCTTTGGTTAATGGGTCAATGTTGTATATGAAGCTACCGCTAAAACTCTCCCACATACAGTTTCATCCTTCACGTGGAGAGATAGAAATAAGATAGAAAAATAGACTTACTCCAAACATGTTAGTAGGGGATATGAAAATGTTGACAAAGGGACTTGAACCCAAAACTTCTCTCAAACCTGAGCTCTGATACTAATTTAGATAACCACTTGACTTAAAAGCTACTGAATATTGGTACTTGGTAGGCGGTGGGCCTAATAGTGTATTTTTTTTTCTTTTAAAAAAAGAGAGGTCTAAATAGTGTATATCAAGTTACCACTAACAATTAGCATTGACTAGATTGTAATTAATGGAATTCACTGAAAATGAGTTCTCTTAGTTCCATAACCTGACTTGCTTCTCCTTCTCCAATAGGTAATGTTAGTATCTCTAATTATACCATCATACCACTGTTAAAATCATTTTTCCTTTTTATTTTTTTACGTAAACTAAAGATTATAAATGACGTGGGAAAAACAAAAAAAAAGGAGAAAAACATTATTATAGTTCCCTTACGTGAATCATTCTTTGACCACTTGATTGATGACCCATTATTCACCCCCACCCACTTGATTGATTGATTGATTGATGCTCAGATCCTATCAAAGATGCTCATGGAAAACTTAACACTCTGGATGTGCTCCAGAGCCAGTTTCCTACATGTTATCTATCCCCTCACTGTTGCCCTCTATGCTTACAAGCTGTGGAATCCATTGCTCATCTTTTTATGCATTGTAGAGTAGCTAGAAATGTGTCAGATTTTTGGGGGGCTTTTGTAGAAGGGGGGATAGCATCCCAGTCCTCCTTGCACGAGTGTATGCCCCTTGATCATATGACACAGCGTGCTGGTAGAGCCAAAGAAGTTTGGAGAATAGCATTGTTTGCAACTCGTTGGTCATTATGGTTGGAAAAGAATAGGAGGGTCTTTGTAGATCAATCTCTAGACGGCTTTAGCATTTGGGAGGAGGCCAAATGACAGGCTTGTAATTGGGTGGCTTATTCGAAGTTTAGTGGGGGTTTTCTGTTTCGGAGTGGTGTAGGTGTTGGGTCTGTTGTTGTATGTAGGGTGAAGTTGGGGTGACTGTTTGCCTCTCAGTGGTCTTAGTGGGTTGCTCCAGTTTTGTTTTCTGTAGTATCTGTTGTAGCTGGTGTTGTTTCGGAGCATCTCTGATGCTTCATTATGTAAATTTTCCCTTTTTATCTAGTACAAGTTTTGTTTCCTCAAAAAAAAAAAAAGGTAGTTCCCTTTTGTGTACTTTTGACTAAGTCAATGCGGTAAAGTAAATAAGAGCAGGACAGTAATACTCTCAACTTTTCACGAGTCATGGTTATTAATGGTCTATGTGGATATTTGTATACATTTTTTCTTGTTATATTATTTATTTGTTGATCCATGTAGTTGAGAAAAGGCTTAAGTGAGTTGAGTTGGGTATTATTTATTTGTTCATTTTTTCCATCATTAATTGTAGGTCAAGAGATCAAACGCAGGAAAAGACACAGGAGGAAGCATTTTGATGACCAGGAGCCTTGCATCATGAGAGGTGTCTATTTCAAGAACATGAAATGGCAAGCTGCAATCAAAGTGGATAAGAAACAAATCCACTTGGGAACTGTCGGGACACAAGAAGAAGCAGCCCATCTGTATGACAGGTAATACAAATTCGGAAATTCCTAATGTCACTACACCATTTATAACCATTTATAGACGGTCCTTGTAGGATCTCTGAGCTATTTTTATTCTTCTTTTTGGGTTTGTTTGAGCAGTACTTGCGCTCTTGTCACATTCTTGCTCCATGTAACGTGTTATTTGCTATTAATGCAATTGTTATTTGTTTCCTCCCAAAAAAAAAAAATGAAAGTGTTTGACCCGTTAGCATCACTTCATCCATGCAGGGCAGCTTTTATGTGTGGAAGAGAACCGAACTTTGAGCTCTCTGAGGAGGAGAAAGAGGAACTAAAGCAACTCAAGTGGGACGAGTTCTTGGCAATGACCCGCAATGCAATTACTAGCAAAAGTAAACCCTTGTTCTAACACTTATATTATTCATAATCTTTTTTTTCTACTATATATTTCATGTAAGCTAATTTGTTTTTTGTTTTTTATTTTATTTTACAGAGCATCAAAGAAGGCTTAGGGCAGGATCACAAAAGAAGTCTGAGATTCCAATCCAGAGTGGTGATGTTGATGGTGAGCGAGGAGGTAGCTTTTCTGCTTCTGAAGATGGTGAACCAGAAACATCGGTCTCTTGATTGCCTCGCTCTGTCTTCAATGTTATCTTTCGGTGCAAGGCTGAGGAGACCTTGATTTAGCAGCAAACATGAATTTGTTCTTCCTATTCTTATGCATATAAGGCCCCCTATTAGGGCTTGATATAATGGGCTCCTGCCATGATCATGTAGTAGTAGATCACAATAAAGAGTTGAACTCCTTATATTCCTTTCGTTATCAGTGTTATTTGCATTGATACTCATAAAGCAATGGAAATGTGCCTTTTTCTTTTAGCAATTATTTAGTTTTTCAAGCTTATTTGTTCTATCTTTTGGTCCATTGTCATCTGCCTTTTCTCTTATGTGGAAGAACAATTCCAAATCTCAGGAATCAGAGGTAACTTCTTGGTTCTAAATCTGTCAGGTCCTTTTTCACCCTATTTTATTTTTACATTTGATCTTGTATTTTCTTAATGATCTTGGTCTGGGTCCTCCCAACTCTTTCCCTCATTCCATTCATGAACATAACTATCTCATAAATGCTTTATCATGTGAATGATGTGTCATAAAATGCTTCTTGTTTCATATTCAAATGGTGAAGTTTTTTTTTTTTTTGTTCCTTTTGGATTTCTGGGTGTCGAAGAGTAAGATTCACGCAGCTAACCATGAATTGTTGATGCAAGGCATCTAATGTGTTTGGTAATGATAACTTGATATACATTGTTTGGTCTCTATCTATCAGCTATAACTGTTAGATTCAGTGGTTTCTTACATGGTATTAGAGTGTTGATTTTATAATCTTACATGGTATTAGAGTGTTGATTTTATAAAAAAGTCTTGGGTTTAAGTTTGATTGTTAGATGGTTTCTAGCAATGTTATTGATGGGAACTGTTTGATCCAAAAACCAATGTCGGTATAATGGTTTCTAGCAATGGTTTTAGATCTCAACTAGTATTAATATTAATTTTAACTTAACTATCTTTAGGCAAAGGTACAAGGTGTTACTTCAAAAGGTTTCGGTGGTACTAACTAATGACGGTAAAATTGTCATGAGACACTATTTGTGACCTATGAGCACTTACCTATGCTCCCACCTGCCAATATTGAACCATTGGCTCTGATCATTATTTAGCAAGCCTAAATCTTAGCCAATATTGATATTGTAACTTAAACCACTTTTGGGCATACACATAACTCTATAAAACCTTGATGCTAATGATGGTGAGACCTTATATTATACAGTTATGAGAATTATAGTTGTTTTTGTTGTTGATCTTTCATCAAAGAAGTTACATAGCATCCACCTTCTTTAACTTAACCTTGATTTTTAAGTGAAATCCACTTACATCATTCCTACAAAATGTTAAGAGCAAGTTGATGTTGGTGAAGTTGATATGCATGAACTAGATAATTACATCCAAAGACAGAGAACGAGAAGTGTTCTGCTCCCACACCTATTCAACTGATAACAAACAAGCTGCTCAGTCCCTCCACCATTGCAAAATGGAGTACCCGTTTGCAAAAGGGGAGGCTATTACCCAAGAACAAGCTAACATTCTATTCCGTTCATTCCAGTGGTGAAGTTAATAGTTGTAAAGGTTACATGTTTCAAATCAAGCCTTAGCTCACATCCCATATTAAGCTATTCACATGCAACTTATGTATGCATACACTAATATTAATAAATTAAAAGAAATTAGAAGTTTCAAATATTATTCTATCTTCCTTGAGAGAGTAAAATTCAAATAAAAAGAAATTTTTTTTAAAAAAAAGCAATTGATGGAGTTAAGGAATGTCATCAATTCGATTTGGATCAGTTTAGTGCTCAAACCCAAATTGAACTAATTGAAATACATTTGGTTCAGTTTTGGTTAATTGATTTAAATATTTAACCTGTAATAATATTTATTTTAAATATAAAATAATAAATTATAGTATTAACCTTGGTTAATGTAAATTCAGTTTTTAAATTTTCAACCCACGAATCATATTCAACAAGTGAAAAATCAAACTGAACTGAACCGTTTCATGATTTGACCAAATTAATGTAATGTAACCTCTAACAAAATAGAATAAAATAGTAAATGTGTATATATATATATATATATGGGCTTTGCAGAGATAGAGCAGATAAGGTTACAGTTCAGACATCATTTTTCTTCAAACATATGCACCATTATATATTAAGTACGTTAGGAAATATTTAAAAAATATATTTTTTTTATTCAGTTTTATTGACATTATAATTAATAATTATTAAATTATCTTAAAATATATATTAATTATATAATATAAATTAATAATACGTAGGCTCCAACTATAATGGTAAAGAAAGTGTGTTCAAAAGCGTGTTCCGTAAACAACATTTGTACTTTCTGCCAAGAAAAATTTATTCTTTTTCCATCTTTAATATATATATATATATATATTTTTCCCAAAATTTTCCTTAGAAATTTTCCACTTGAACGATCTTCGATCCGTTCTTAAGTTTCGATTAAACGCCGGAGTTGCATCGAATAGGTGAGTTTTCGTAATCTTTCAACAATCTAACACCTTTAAATCTCTCCAACTTTTCTATCAATTATGTCTCCAAAACGATTTAAATTTCATTTATATTGGTTACGAGTATATTTTCTTCAACTATGGATGTTGTTATTCGAGTTTGTCCGATCGATCACTGTTAATTTTACATTTCCTTGTTGTGAACATTGGATTTGATGTTAGGTATTTTCTATGGTAGAAGATTTGTTGAATATTTCCTAATTTTAGCACCTTTTTTACCCATGCGTTGGGATTTCAATTTATGATACTACAGTTATAGTTACAGATCGATCGATCCTTCATATGTATATATATATATATATATAGTGATTTACGAAAGATATAACTACTTGTATTTAATTATTGATTTAGCCCTGGATAGAGCGGAGTAGAGGAAGCAGATTCGTGTAGCTAACCGCAGATACTCGGGAAAAAGCTTAGTTGAGCTAAGTTTTTATTTTTATTTTATTATGTTTTTGAACAACTGTTGAGTTGAGTTGAGTTGAGTTGGCATCGGAGATTTATGACATAAGAATAACGGGTGGATTGCGATCTAATAGCCCTTATTATTAGTGGCTTGTAACCAACGGTGGGTTGGCTCAGTGGTTGAGTGCAAGCGCACTCACCCTAAAGGGAGGGAGTTCGAATTCAAACCGTGCCACCCATCACCATGTTGGCCAACGATGTCCAAGGGTGTTTGTGGCCGTGCCCTAGAGAGATTAGTAGGAACCATGATATTCCTGATACCCGCTGACCTCAAAAAAAAATTGTTAGTGGCTTGTGATTACCAATTTTCATAGAATGAATCACCATTTAACCTTTAGATATCTGTGATCTATTTATTTATTATGTTAATTTGGGCCTCTTAGATTGCCCAACTAGAACTAGTTCATTGAGGTTTCTGTGAACCTCCATCTCCTCAAACACCAGAAATTTTTTGAAAAGTGGTCTTCTTGGGGTGGGACTTAAATTCAGTGTTCTCACTTCCTGACACGGGTTCTTGGCCATTAAACGAACACAAAGTTGGTTGAATTTAGATGTACATGGTGAAACATAAGTTTTTGTCATTTTCAGTTGAGATCCAACCCTGATCCCTCTTGTTGTGTAAAAAAAGCTGCAGCGGAACACAGGTGTTTGAAAAACATGGTAGATGTTTTAGGTTCATGGTAAAGCTGAACACAGGTGTTTTTTAAGGTCATATATTCAAATTCTTGCACTTACCTAAAAAACAGTTGATAGCACTATTAGTGCTTGTGCACTCTCTATGTGTACGGATTGTTTATATATATTTGCTTTCTGGTAAATTTATATTTGAATTTTCATTGAGCATTTTGTTAGAATCTTTCCAAACAACAGTTCATAGTTTGTCATTGTTGATGTCATTTTTATTGTGCATCATTTGCATGGACATGTTTAGTTATTTCGAGTTATTGGTTAAAGTTCTTTAAAGAGTTAAAAATAAATGTTTAATTTATGCCTATTTGTGATTGGAAACGTGTACAAGTTAAGAATCTGAGGAAAATTGGATAGCATTGACTTATCATTATGTTTAACAATGTTTTATTTTTTTTTCTAGTAGATTTGTGCTTTTGTTCTGGCAGTTAAAATGTTGGCATTCAAAACTGCTGCAATCATCAACAGTGCAAAGTACTGCTATCAGCGCAGATGCTGGCAGTGGAGTGCCAAGGTGCGCCCTGTGGGAAATTGTTGATAACAAAGTTGGTTTTGGATGTTCCCAAATTGAAGTATAGGCGTCAAATGGTCTTAAGACTCTTTGCAATTTGAGATAATTAGTTGGCTGTTAGTCCAACTGATCGAGGTAAAAACCAAGTGATAATATTGTTATGTTCGTTATGAGAATTGATTTTTTAGGGCTATAGCTGGTTGATGAAATGGTCCTTGTTGAAACAGTCAAGAAGTGAGAAGACTCCAAACAATTAAATTGACTGACAACTGAGAAAAGATTGTATCACAAGTTGCTGAAAATCTTGAGTTATTAATTAGAACTTACAAAAATGCTTAATCTGTGGAAGTGGCTCATGCAAAAAGTTGTGTGAAGGTAGAGATTTTAAGTTACGTGGTTGATACAGGCCTTCAAAGCATTCTGAAAGGCATGGTTGCCAAAAGAAAAGGCTTGAGTTAAATTGAAAGAGAATTTTTAATAAGATGGGAAAATATATATGCAAGGAAACTTGTAGGAGAACTTGTGAAAAACATATGTAATCAGCTATGAAATGAGTTTTAATAAGGATTATTCTGTGACGTCTAGTGAAGGTAGGCAGGGAAAAGAGGATTTCAGATCTCCAGTTAGTGTCTCCCAAACAACTTCCAGAAGCAAAGTGAAGAAGCATGAACTTGTGGTGCAGGAGAACTCGACTTTTATACCCAAGAACAAGAAGGAAAAAGTTGAATGTTCAGAAAGGGATTCCACCCTCAAGAAAATTTCTCCTAGAAAGAAGGTTACTTCTCAAGACATGGGCGAACTAGTTACCAAGGATAAGGATATTTTTCCAAGACAGAACGAGGAATATGAAAACCTTTCCCTTGTTCAAAGATCAAAAGATATAAGTTCAAGCTCGATTCCATTTGGACTCAACTCTTTGACTGATAATTATGATCAAAGTGAAGCTGTTGTTACTCGCAGCAAAGTAAGGGAGACTCTCAGGTTGTTCCAAGCAATATTCCGAAAGTTCTTGCAGGAGGGGGAATCAAAGTCGAAAGAACAGTCATACAATACAAAGCGAATTGATCTCACTGCTGCAAAGATCCTCAAAGAAAAACAAAAATGGGTGAATGCAGGAGAGCAGATATTTGGATCTGTTCCTGGGGTTGAAGTTGGTGACGAGTTTCATTTCAGGGTGGAGCTTGCTATTATTGGTCTTCATCGCCCTTTTCAAGCTGGTATAGATTATTCAAACAGAGGTTCAAAACTTCTGGCCACAAGTATTGTGGCTTCTGGAGGCTATGAAGATCACATGGATAATTCCGACGTCATGTTATATACTGGCCAAGGTGGGAACCCAACTGGTGGAGATGCAAAAGCCAAAGATCAAAAGCTCGAGCGAGGAAACCTAGCTCTGAAGAACAGTATGGATGAGAGAATTCCCATCAGGGTTATAAAGGGATTTAAAGAATCAAAGGGCTCTAGTTCTTTTGATACCAAGGGAAAGACGATTTCAACATTCACTTATGACGGGCTTTACTTGGTAGAGAAGTATTGGCTTGAAAGAGGGCGTTATGGCAGTAACGTCTTCATGTTCCAATTAAGAAGAATTGCCGGGCAACCAGAACTTGCTCGAAAAGAGGTAAAAACAACACAAAAGTTGAGAGTGCGGCCTGGTATCTGTGTAGACGATATTTCCCAAGGGAAAGAGAAGATGCCCATATGTGCCGTAAACACAATAGATGATGAAAAACCACCTCCATTGGAATACATTACAAATATGATATATCCACCATGGTACAACCCCGTTACACCCATTGGCTGTGATTGCATTAATGGATGTTCGGACTCTATTAAATGTTCATGTGCCGTGAAGAACGGAGGAGAGCTCCCGTTCAATCACGATGGAGCAATTGTGGTAGCAAAACCACTTGTTTACGAATGTGGCCCTTCTTGCAAGTGCCCGCCTTCTTGCCACAACAGAGTTAGTCAGCATGGCATCAAATTCCACCTTGAGATCTTCAAGACTGAGTCGAAGGGCTGGGGTGTTAGATCCCTGACTTCAATTCCCTCAGGAAGTTTCATATGTGAGTACACTGGTGAGTTGCTCCAGGATAAAGAAGCTGAACAGAGGACCAGTAATGATGAGTATCTATTTGATATCGGGCATAATTATAATGACCATGCTTTATGGGATGGATTGTCCAATCTCATACCCCCCGACTTAAAATCGAGTTCTTCATGTGAAACTGTGGAGGACGTCGGTTTTACCATTGATGCAGCACGATATGGGAACATTGGAAGATTCATAAACCATAGCTGTTCACCAAATCTTTACGCACAAAATGTCCTTTACGATCACGACGACAAGAGAATGCCTCATATAATGCTTTTTGGCGCAGAAAACATCCCTCCCTTGCAAGAGCTAACCTACCATTACAATTACAACTTGGATCAAGTTCGCGATTCTGATGGAAACGTCAAGAAGAAGGATTGCTACTGTGGTTCTCATGAGTGCACTGGCAGGATGTATTAATGCTCAGGCAAGTGCAAGTTCCCTGGCTTCTTTTTTCCTCGAGTTACTGCATTTTTTTTATCTATGTTCTTGAAATGTATAGATTGTTGAGTTTTGCCTGTTGTCATGAATTTTTGATGAATAATGTTGAAATACTGATGCTAACCTGCATAACAAAGGCATGGGCTTGTACAAGAATATCTTACAAGGGAATGAAGTGTCTTGAAACACGGACCCTAGAAACCCTTTTGTGAAATTTGGGCATGTATTACATGATATTTTTCAACATGATGAGGCTGCAAAGTCATAGAATCATGGCTGAGTTGGTCTTGAGTTGATGCTCAGAGCATGAGGTTGTGAGTTTGTCTTAAGAATTCTTTGATTTAGATATGTCAGTCCGGAGAATTCTTAATTTAAAAAAAATGACAATTTTTTTTTTCACCATCGAGTGGTTGGCTCAGTAGAAGTAGGCTGAGTTCCAAGATCGTCTCTGTATAAAAGTTCTAGAGTTCGATTCTTAAAGGCACCCTTGTTGGGAGAGGTCTTCAATTCCACTCCCGCCTCAAATGAGAACTAGTTTCATAATCGAAGGATGTGGGATAACTCGTGAGAAACTCAAAAGAAAAAAAAAAGTAAGAGTTTTTTAGAAAATATTCAAGGTGCCATTTTTTCTCGGGAGGGTTAGGCGTATTATTTGGGATAAGGAGGTTGCATTTGATTTGTGTTTAAAAATAGGGGTACAATTCAAAAATAAAAATTCAGAAATGTTTTTGTATTCGATCAATCAAATGTGTTTTTCGTGTGAATTTAGAAAATTATATTTGATTCACAAACCATAGTTTTTGTAAATTTTTACAACTCATAGAGGTACTATTTATTTTTGAATCATTTTGTTGCACAACCTTAAAGTGGAACCTCTACTCTTTAATAACAAAATTGAATTATTTTCCATAGGTATTTCTAAATCCATTAAAATCTCATTTCATGCAATTTTTTTTTTGTTTCACCGTTGAGCGGTAACTAAGTGGTGTCCTCATTCGCTTTACGGCGAGACTAATCCACCTGGATTCGATTCAGGTTGCACTACAAAGGTGCAGAAGTCTTCTAATAAATAATAGTTTTATATACAATAGGGAGTTTTGTACTTACGATCTCGCTTAAAGGAAACAGATGTCAAGCCATTCGAACTAACCAAATCTCATTTCATGCACTTTTACTCTTAATGTTACTAACCTTAAACCATAAATTCTAAAGTGGCTTTCTGAAATTTTGATTTACACTTAATTTAAAATTTAATTTTTTTAGCTAACATAATATATATCATCAGCAAATAAATGGAATTCATAAAGAGCAGAGGCAAAGAAAATATTGACATTTGGTTGGCTTAAAACAGAATTTTGGATATATCCATAAGATATATAATCTTCCATATATAAATAAAATTAGCGTTGCAAATATTTAAGCCCGGCCTATCTTTTTGTAATTACCCATAAAATTTGAAACTCAAGTTTCAAATATAATGATAAATATATATTTTTAGAACATTAGTTTTATTAAATTACATGTCAATGCATGATTTAATACAATTTAGATATAATATAAAGGGCTCAAAAAAATATTTAAGAGTAATGGAGTATTGTAGATTACATTTGCACTATTACACTCCAATTAATTTAACATTATTTGTGATTTGAAAAAAAAAATAGCATTATTTATGTCATTTTAAAAATTGTGAGCATGATCATTAGACACATCAATTAAAGTTACAACATAATTTTTTTAAAATATTAAAAAATAAATAAATAAATAAATAAAATTATGGAAAGACTATAACAAGAAGCTCCAAGGTCGAAGTTGCTACTGAGCTAGGGTTTTATATCTAAAACCTAAACGAAAGACGAGAAGCTTAAATCCCAAAAGCCAGAATGATATACGACGTCAACTCTCCTCTCTTCCGATCCTTCCTCAGCCAAAAGGGTGGATACTCCGATAAAAGGTAACGCCCTCTTCTTCTTCTTCTTGATTTTTCTTGATTGGTTATGTTAGTGAACGATTCGTTCAGATGAATCATGAGTTTAATGCGGGAATCATGGGAAGTTAACTTGGTGTATGGGTCATGATGAATCTAAGGTGTTTTTTTTTTTTTTTTTTGATTAAGGGTGGGTGGCTAGATAAATCAAGGGATTTTTGGTCCTTTAATCAATGTGGATGGAGTTTTCTAGACCTGATTAATGTGAAGAACCAAAATGAGTATTGCATGAAGAATACTCTTAATATTGGAGCTTTTAGAGTTGTAGTTTTCGCTTGTAAATTCATTGTTTTAATACTCCAATTTCAACTATAACTGTTTCAATGTCCATTAATAGACTCTCTTTTTTTTTTTTTACTTGAGTAGATAAGATATGAAGTAGAAGAGTGTATATCATGTATTTATAGCTGCCCAAACCACTAGTTGTCCTTCATATGGTGAAAGTCACTTGGGTTTCTTGCTTTATTGGGATTGTTCTCTGTGCTAGTAAGGTTTATTGTGCTTGAGGTGCCACTCATTTGTTTTTAATTTATTGTTGCTTAACTCTCTTTGATGGGTTTTTCTTTCCCTATCAGTTATGATACTCTTCCATGGTTCCCTTAGGTAATTTCCCATTTTCTTTAAGTAGTAATTCGCTCTATTTTTAAAGGATGTTGTGCAAAGGGTAGCTTTAATCCCCTTGAAACTTGTGGAGTATTTTGCGTTTTGTGTTGTTATCATTGTTGTTAGAATTATGAATTGGAACCAAATCATTTCGAGGCTTAATGAATTGAATTGAATTCGGATCGTTGAATTGTAATCTTCATAATACAAACGTGAATCGTATATTTTGCATGTATTCAGTACCGATAGAGTTATAAAGCATTAGTGTTTTTTAGCTAATTAACGATTTGAACCAATCTACTACAATTTAGGTACTAGTTCAAACTTATTCACTTATGATCTGGTCTTATTTACTTACGATTCATAGGTATAATGATTTAGGAATTCGATTCAAATTGTTTTGTGGTGAATTAAATCATGAATCGTAAACATACGTTTGATGTTAACTAAAATGGTGTCAACTGGATGATTTGGGTTCATGTGTTGTGTACCCAAAAGAGAAACCCATAACATTTGATTGAAAGAGTAAGGAACTGCCAAAGAAATTTGGTCCAATTAAATAATATGCTCTTAGTTCAAGTGGGATCATGTCATGCTTGAAGGGATTAGAGAATGCTTTGATCCCTTTTTTGTACTTTGGCCCAAGTTTTGAAACCCTCATGCTGCATGTCTCATTTTTTGGTTCCTTTTTTTTTTTTTTTTTAGTGGTAAAACATTAAAAGATAAAAACTTGAAATGATCGTATTCGAGTAATTGTAGGAGTAGCCCCTATTGAAGATAAATGAGAAAAACTAATTAAGTTGCTTTGGAGTTTGGACATATACAACCAAGGCCTTTGGATGTGCCATTTAGGAAGAGCGAACTATTAACAATCCACGATAATGATAAAGATAGAGGAAGACCTTAAATAACATTGATAGAAATAATTAAGAAAGGTATAACTACTTGTAATTTAAGAGTTGATTTAGCTCTTAATTGAGCAAAGTGGAGGAAACTGATTCACGTAGTTGACCCCATACTTAACTCAACTAAGCCTTTTTCCAACTACATGGAGTCGGCTACATGAATTCGCTTCCTCCACTTCACTCTATTAAGGGCTAAGTTGGCATTCAAAGTAGTTGGAAAATGGCTTAATCGAGGTGAATTAAATTTTTGCACTCCTGGACTTATTTTCTTGGCGGCACTGGATAGTACTAAAAAGGAAATACATTTATGTTTCAATCTACCTTGGTGGGTGATTCTCTTAATATAACTGCAAATGCATTTATATAACTGAGTCCTAGAGTGCTAGAATCCCCGTTTTGTGCCTTTCTTGTCAAATTTCATGTGGTTTACATGTGCCTGAATGTGAGAACCATATCTCAACTACTATTGGATGACCACCACCATTTCTTACCAACCATGAGTCTCTGCACATTCAAGTGGAATCATCTGATTCTGACAGCTTTGTTGGATCTTTCAGGAAAATGGAGGAGCAAAAGCCCAAGGAGCAGAGGCCCAAAGCAAGTGAAAACAAGCCAGTGATGAATGAGTAGCTATAGCTGATTTAGGCTTTAGCTCTGGTGTTTCAGTGATTTTGATTGTAGTAATCTTTTATGGGAAAAGGGTACTGTGGACTTTGAATAGTCATGCAGTATTTCAGTTTCAGGAACTAGATTTTTCTGATAATACAATCTTTCTAAGATTTGGACTCTATTTTTCATGAGCTTTCATCTTTCCATTAATATGTAACTGAGAAATTAATTTCACCCGGTAGTTCCCTCATATTTATTATAAATTTAATTTCTTACTGATCTCTTAATTTCACTATGGATAATTTGTTTTGATTGATTTAAAAAGGTGAATTAATTTGTAACTTAGACAGTTAATGGCCCCAGAAGCTATTTAATTTCAACTAAACAAATTTTTTTTCTCAATTAGTTTGCTACATAAATTTGATTTTTCAACTCCATTCTAAGACACTACCTAGCTTATGGGAAAAGTGTGGTAATTATTATTATTACTTTATTTTCATGAAAAAAAGGGTGGTCAACCAGCTTGCTGTTAATTTGATTCCCTTCATTTCAGTGCTTCAATTTCCCATTTCATTGACCAAGCAAATCAGTAACATAAAGAGGTTCAAGATAATTAGGATAAAATTGTTGGGTGTTTGTTTAAGCGTAATGTTAAATGTACGTTGGGTACCAACGCTATTTTTTGACGCTAACACACAGTTTCCATTAAGGTGTCAACTAGCACCGAACATATTTAAGCTGTTATCTTTCTTAGACAAATAAATAAATAAATAAATTGTTATCTGAAATTGTCCTACGCAACTGATGTTAGCCACAAAAACATTTTTAAGAGTATCTCACCTTTTCCTTTAATATATTTTTTTTTCAAACCTTTATTTTTCTTTAAACATAATAATTAAAGATAAGTGTAATTAATACAACAACTTGATCAAATAAATACTAATACAATTTTTAGAAATAATACTAAATTTAAGTGAAGATGTATCTAACTAACATTCGGTTGATTGAATGGCTTGTGAAGCTCAAATTTGACTCTTTGCTAACGTCGGCCACTAGGACATTTCCCACTCCAGCAACCAAGGAGTGGCTCAGGGCTCTTGAATTCGACTCTACCAGGCATCTCCTGCTCTAGAGGCACAAGGAATTAGTCCAGACTAAATACCCTCCTATAAAAAAAAATAAAAAATAAAATAAAAAAAGGGCGAAGAATCAATAAGGAAACCAATCTTTGGTGGTAGGTGTATTTTTCTACAGAATGACACGTGTATTTTGGAAGAGTGAAAGTATCAACCTCCTGTAACGCTAACCGTTTTTCTCACTCTATAAAACGCTTGATTTCATCAAATGTTCAGTTTGATCTCTCCTTCCCTTCCACAGAAGAGAAGCGAAGAAGATAAAAAGCAGAGATCAGAGATTCTTCAATTCTTCTCCATTCAAAAACCCCTCAAATTTCAGAGAATGAAGACACTGAGAAAACCCTAAAAAAGAGAGAGAAATCTGCAATTCAAAGTTATTTTTAATTGTTTTAGAGATTTTAATTTCAATCTTGAACAAATTCTGTGGAGACAGATTGTTATACTGAGGGTTTTATGATTAGTGACATTTGTTTCATGGATTAGGAGTTGTTTTAGGGTTTTGTTTGATCAATGATCACTTGGAGCATCATCAGATGGGTGTTGTAATTGGGGATGGAAGTTCGTTTAGGGATTCGTGCAAGATTTTCAATATCAGTTTTTCTGATTTTGTGCATTGCCCGATATGTGTATATGGTTTGTGTTTCTCAGACTTGGGAAAGAACTGAGAATTTTCAAGATATGAATAAGTGTTTGCTGATAATGTTCTTCTTGTATGCTGGAAAATTGAGAGATGCTAGTGCTTGAAGTTTTAGCTGACAAGACGTTGGATCAGTTCTCCAGAAACCCTTTTGGATTAACATAGTTTGAAAAGAAAATCAAGACCTTATATATCAGTGAGAGTTCATTTGGAAATTAATGTTTTTGGTCATTTGATTATTGTTTCAGAGAAGAAGCTGCTTAGATTAGGTGAAAAAAGCATTGGTTGTGATGGAAAAGAAGGTGTGAGGTTTTGGTTCTTGGACCATATGCAATGTCACGCTGCTTTTCATTTCCACCACCTGGATATGAAGTGAAGATTAGAATTGATGATGAGGGCTCACTAGAAAAGGTTGAAAACATTTACATATTTTTTGGTTTTTCCAAGTAGTTTTGGATGACTATGTGGAATTATGTTATTCTCATACATTTGTTGTTATTAACATATTCCCTTTTTTTAACACATGAAATTGGGAAATGATGTGGGTGATTTCTTAAGTTTTGTCCAGCATTATTCATTTGAGTTTTTGTTTTCACGTCGAAAATGTTCACATTGTGTTTAGTTCTATATATGCTGGTTGGTTTCCCACATTCTATGGAAGATTCTAAATATTTGATTTGTGGAGTAGGATCAAGCAGATATTGCTACTGATTTCTCATTACATGCAACAACTCATGCATATCTTCCAAATATTTGATTTGTGGAGTAGGATCAAGCAGATATTGCTACTGATTTCTCATTACATGCAACAACTCATGCTTTTCTTTGCTATGTCGCTGACATACGCTTGTGGATACCTACTGCTTGCTTGAGAATTTGTATACTGAAGCTTGTTTTAGCTGTTTCAGATGCACTTACAGTGACATCCATCTAAAGAGCACATCTTGTAAATATATGCTCTTTCTTGTTATTTTTCCTTTGAAAACAATTTTTACTTTGTAAAACCGTTTTACTTTAAATTAAAACCTTTGTTTTCCTTCATAATTTTGTAAAAGTACACATTAACCAATCAAAAAAGATTTGTTTTCTATGTTGAGGAATGTGCTTCTTTTGGTGAACATTTAGATACATGCAATTCATTTACTGTTGAGAGGGAAGGGGCGAATTGGCGCAATGATAAGAGTTGTCTCTTGGTGGTCACGGGTTCAAGCCGTGAAAATGCCCTCCTATGATGTAGGTAAAGGATGCGGTATAATAGACCCAAGTGGTCTGACCCCTCCCCAAACCAACATAGGAGGGAGCTTCACGCACTGGGCTACCCTTTTTCTTTATTTATTGTTGAGAAGGTGCAATTCCTCTGATTAAATGTTTGGGTTTGAACTTGTTATTGGAGTTGCATTTACCTTGTTCCTAACTCGAAGTTGATTTTCAGGAGAAGCAAAAAGACAAAAAGAAGCATAAAAAGAAAAAGAGAGAACATGCAGAGAAGAACAAGGTCAGGAGTAAAAGTAAAGACATTGGTGAGAGTGGTCGAAATTGGAAGCACAATGAGGATTTTGATGAGAACGACAGGGAAAAGGATAGAAGTAAACCTAATGAGAAGAATAATGAGGACTATAATGAGAATGGGAGGGACAAGGATGGGAAAAATACATCTAGGGAGAGGAGAATTGAAGTGCAAGGAGAGACTTCCAGTGAAGTGGGTTTGCAAGCAGGGGAAGTTAGGGATACTAAATTTCTGGAAGAGTTATATAGGAGCATCAGAGAAGATAAAAAAGGAACAGGAAACCAAATGTGTGAGAACTTCAATGGCAAAACCCAAAGAGGGGCTGAGGGAATATGTAGTAATAGTGTTGCAATGGCTTTCAACAACAAAGGAAAAGGGAAAGAAAATAATGAACAGAATTATAGAAATAATGGGTGGGCGGAGGAACAGAAAAATGGGTATGTGGATAGAGGTACAAAAAATGTAATGGTGCTGAACATCTCCAGACTGCATCAAAGGAAAACTGAAGGGGAGACCAAACAGACAGAAAGGGATTATGTGAAGGATAAAGACGGGGTTGGTGATGATCAAGGAGGGGATAAGCAAAAGTACAGAGATAGCGAGAACAAAAGCAATGGAATGGACAAAAGCAATAAGAAAGGGAAAGAAAAAACGGATAAGATGAAATCAAAAGTCAATCCGAGAACCAAGGAACAAAATTATCTACAAGAAAGTGGGAAGAATTACCCTATGAGCACCCTCAGAATTAATTCATGGCAGCTTCCCAAAGATAGCAACATGAATGCTGCTGCTACAGATGAAAATCTTCGTAAAAGAAAGGGCCTAAAGATAAATGGGATTTTACTTGGTGAGTTCTTTCCTAATATGCTCTATGGAAGTTGTACAGCATATCTATTACAATCATGTTGGACTAAAATGCGAAATATCCACAAGATTTGCATTTTCCATTAAGGTTATATAATGAATATACATTACTTCTTTGGATGATCGACCAATTATTATCTTTCCCTTCAATCCTCCACCAAATGTGTTTTTCCTCCTGCCTTCAGTATTTATGATCTCGAAAGAACATTTTCAACCGTTAAGTTGATTCCAACTCTCTAACATCATTTCTGAACTAGTAAGTGATCTCATGAGATAAATACTAATATTTCTCTGTTATTAGCTAATTATGATCTAAATGCTTCATTGTGATGCTGTGAACTAACTCTGACAGGAAATGGCGCCCATCCATGTAAAAGACCCGCATCTTCTTCCCGGGCATTGGAGGAGAATGGAAAGATTACTGCTCCAGCTCATGCTTTTGATGGATGGGGAGCTGCTAAGGATTATAATGCAAAAGCTGAGGAAGTGAAGATTAATCATAAAATGGATGCTCCAACATCTTCTACCGGCAATGGCACTTGTCCCTGTAAAAGACCTGCTTTTTCATCCCAGGCATATGAAGAGAATGGAAAGATTACTGATCTGGTTCATGCTTTGGATAGATGGGGAGCTGCTAAAAATTATGATGCAAAAGCTGAGGAAGAAAAGATTAATCATAAAACAGTGGAGGCTCCATCATCTTCGTCTACTGGCTTAAGATGTTCTCCCATCACTATTAAACATGCCAGTGAGGAGACTGAAGCCTCCACAGAATTGGAACATCCGGATTCTGAGTATCTGAGCACAATTCTTTCAGTGCCCAAAATGGAGAAATTGTCTGAATTTGATGGAGAGGATTGGCTTTTTAACACTGATAGTCTCAACCGAAGGAAGCCTCAAGTAAAATCTAGAGTGATTGAAGAGACACTGCGAGTCTGGGAGAAAGCTCTGTGGATAGAGTCGACGGATACTCATGCTTTGCCATATGTCATTCCATACTAAGGATTTTTTACTTCCTTTCTTACTTGACAAATGTGGGAAAAATGGCAAAGAACCCCTTTCAGCTGATGCTTTGTGTTGTGAGTGCATTCACCATTCTTGACTCGTTGATAATTTGATATTAAACAAATTTGGCGTCTTCGCGTCTCCTCCAAACTCAAGACTACAAACCAAAGAAAAAAAAAATCATTCATCAGGTATGTAACATCTACCATCTGTTCTTTTCAGAGTGATCGATAGCTATATCCAAGTTTTCATCCCATTGATAACCTGTTGTTTTGCTATGATTGCTTCTGCTGTCTGTTGTAGTAGTTTTTTGTGTCTGATTTCCTTGTTCTGAGATCATGTTTTATTATATCTAATCTTGTTGCTTAGCATTTGCTCCAGGGCATTGGTGCATTTCTTTGTGGCACTTGGACTGAAGAAGAGTTTTTGCCTCCTAATCTGCAGCTGCTGATTTGTGAAGAAATTCTTGAGGGCTATTAGAGGGAACATATCAAATTAATCAAAATCATGCTCAACTTGACAGTTTTAAGAGATCTTCTGTTTGTCCAAGAAGCTCAGAGAAGGCTTTCCTATGCTAGTATACATCACATTTTTTACTTATTTCATGTAAATTTTACTCAAAAGGAAATAAATATAGAAGAAAGGAAAGGAAAATAGCCAATTTTATTCTATAATCATTGCCTATTATAGCATGTTAGCTCAATTCTCCTATTTTTATTTTATCTTTATGTAATGTAAATTTTTTCTGCAGTGCAAATTTGACTTATTTCAGTTTCTCTAATTATAGTGTGATGGATCTTAAGAGGGAAGAGGAATGAATTTAGTCAAAAGTACATATTTTTGTTGGAAATGGTGTACCCTTTTGAAAATCATCAGTTAAGTTCTCACCAAATTGTATTTCATACACCATGATGAAATTTTTGTTTGTTTTTCTGAGAAGAATATTTTGAGTTGGCCAAAATAATTTCCTGAATTGCACACACACCTTATAAAAAAAATTTAAATATAAGAAAGATATGTGATTCAGATTTTATTCACATGATTGTGCAACAAAAGGCATCTTCAAACAGATCAAAAGCACTACCACTAGGAGTTCTACACTGAATAGATCAAAAGACCAGTTTGTAAATTTTTATATGCAACCAAGAACCTGAAGCGAAGTATATATCGCAGAGATTGTAGCAAAGCAAGCAGGCATAAGTTCATGTACCAATGATTTCAACTTCTTTTTATCCCCCCAGTTACCAGTGAGCAAATTAAGTAGAGCATGCCTTTCATTAAAAGAAAAAATAGGAATTTTCAACCAGTGATACATCCAAAGAGATAAAAACAACAAAATCTTACCTACTTTACTTTGGAAGATAAAAGGGTACAAGAAGTGAAAGTAAATCAAAACTATGAAAAATTGAAATAGAAGATCTTCAAATGGATATTATCCTCGAAAGGTATTCCATTGCTGCTTCTGCTGTTTGAATGAAGCCGCTAATTCCACATCATAAACAAAAATCTTGAGCTAATCCGAAGTTGCATTCAAATAATCTGCGTTTCGTATTTATTAATGTGGTGCCTGCAGAATTGCAAACACTACAGAGACCAAAATGATCAAGAAATGTTAGAGCCTCCCCTGGCAAGGAACAGGGTTGTGAAGTTATCATCCTCCGCAAGCAGTACTCTCCGAGACTGTTTCTAGAAACATTGCCTTTGCAGCCGGGTCGGTAGAAAACCGACCTGTCATAGCAATTGTAGCTGTGCTACTTCCCACCTTCTCAATCCCTCTCGAGATCATACAAATGTGATTCGCTTCCACAACCACCATCACATCTTCTCCAAACATTGCCGAGACTGTTTCCACAATCTGCCGGTTAAGTCGCTCCTGTACTTGGAGCTTCCAACCATAGAAATGTACTATAGATTGCAAAATAGACCTCTGTACAGGTTCAGCCCCCTTTGCTTGGAAGTACCCGATGTGAATCACACCATGGAATGGAAGGAGATGATGCTCACATTGGGACCAAAAGGGCAGGTTCAGCTCGAACCGGAGATCATCTTGGATAAGACCATTGACCATGTCAGCCGTGTTTTTATGCAGTCTGGAGTTCAGTCGACCAGACTCGAAACCATTCAGTTTCATATCCAAATTTGATCTTCTAAACTTCATCAGCCACTGCACAAAATGAAGAGGGGTACCCACAAGCTCTTTCCTTAACGGATCTTCACCTAAAGAGTGGAGAATCATGGCTACTGCAGCAACCATGGCTGGCTGGGAAGATTCAGCTTTGGAAGTAACCCTACAGGTTAAGGGATTCCAAGGGCTACCATGCCCATTACAGGATGGCACGTCCAAAGATCGAGACGGGCACCAGGAGTGTCCAGCGTGATTTTTCTCCACATTTACACCTCGGAATTTCAAAAGTGTGAGAAAATCGCCCCAAAGGTCTCTAGTTTCGTTCTCGAAAAGTCCTGAACCGTAACGGACGGAGACTTTGGACCAACCTTGCATGTCCACTTTTGTTGGGTGGTGAATTTGGTTAAGACAGTTCCAATCTACTTCGGGAAACTGAATGTGCCAACACTGGAGAACAACAGCAACACCAGCTGGTTTGATACTGTTATCCAAAGCTGAACATATTTCCTCAGCCAAACGTTGAGGTTCTTGAAGTCTTCTAGCAAAAACATCGGCTACTCTGGAGAGCTTGCTCAAGCCAACAACGCGTTGCCCAGAAGGGACATAACCAACATGGCACTTAACCTGGAAAGGGAGCAAACATGATTCACAGTAGGAGAAAAGGTCAAGGTCTCTGACAACTACGAGCCCACCGGCTCCTCCAGCATGACCAACTCCACCATCCAATCCAGATTCTGGGAATAAAGCACTTTGAACAATATCCTTGGCTTTTTGTCTATAACCTGGAAAGACGAGAAGCATAATGATCAATGGATGCAAAATCTTATTTTCTCATAAGCTAGCCGTAATTCAAAATTGTTCCAACAAAAAAGTTTTTCCAATCACTATACGTCTCTCTCCTACTTTAAATTTCTGTAATAAAAATGTTCATTTAGGACAGGTAAACATAGAGAGATCACTGAGTTGCATTCTTATCACAAGCACGGTCGGGCTAAGATGCCAATGCACAGAGAGATGGAGAGAAAGAATATGGATTCAAGTTCAAGTTTCTATTTCTAGAAATCAAGACAAATATGCATACAAGCATCTCATCCTTGAGATCACATGCAGGAATTTCATTTTTAAATTGTAATTCTCAATTATTGCATATAGAAAACTTGGATGAATGGACAATGGAAGTCTCCCTAACAGATAGAATATAGGGGTAAAGGTGTAAGGCATGTCCTCTCAACAGGATGAATAGAAAACAGAAGTCTCCCCAACGTCTATGTGATGCAATGGATCTTAAGACAAAACTTGAGAGACTCGGTTTCATCCAAATTCTACATAGGAAGCTCCCCAATCTCTCTCATCAATGAAGAAAAAGATTTAAAAAAACAAAAATCAAAGAAAGAGAGTTTCTACTCTTTCTTATAGATAGAGGCACATTTGTGTGCTTGGTAAGATCAAAAGAATCCAAGGCCTTGGATTCCTTTATATCCCAAAGTAAAAATTATACAAGAGATTCTCAGACAAAAAGATTGCCATCTTGATTATTCTACAATATATTCATCTACCAATTTCACTAGACATTCATCAAACCAAGTGAAATGAATTAAACGATTGTTTTAAAATCATCAATCTCTACATAAAAAGGAACATAAAATAAATATGTGAAGTAATTCTCCCAGTGAAAGTGGATAGGCTTGCAAAAATGGTTACAACTTGCAGACCACGATAAGAGAGAAGGATTGTGAGAAGTTGACAATGATTGTAAAACTCGTAAACCACAGTTTCAATCTGATGTTATGGCTCACAAATATAACAATAAGGCCCTACATAGAGTCAAATAGTAGAAGAAAATTAAGGTATTGAACTCAAGTATTTGGGATAAGACTATGATAAAACAAAAGTTATAACTTGTGGTTTGTTTTGCAAATGTCTTCGGAGAATAGCAACAAAACAAGGGAGAAGGAAGGTATTTCAGGTAGGACACAACTGCAAAAACTTTGTCTCCTTTAAACAATTATGGATATAATAAACTATTACACAAAGCCCTTAAATAAAGACAATGAATAATGCCAATGTAGTTCAAGTTCTAAGAAATTAGAAAAACAAAACACCCTTAAGCAGCTTCCTTTTGACTCTTATTCAGTTTCAATATTGGTGAAAATTTTCCATTCCAACCTTTAATTTAGGACCCCACATATGGCCCAAATCAGTCTTTAGGAAATAAATTCAACAGAGCTTCATTGAACAGTGGATATTCAAATAAACAATAAATCAATAACATGGAAAAGCCACAGAATCCATACAGCCACCAAAATGTTCATAACACCTACCAACCATAAATATGCAATTGGGCAATAAAGAAAACCATCAAGATCTTCCTATTCTATTAATAAAACCTTATGGGCAAAGTCAATACAGTTCAAAAACTCAGTGCCTGAACCAATTCAAGAGTAACATACCAAACAGAATCAACATAACTCAAGTGAGAACCATCACCAAAAAAAAAAAAAAAAGCACACACACGTAGAAGTTGGTGGTGATGATTACCTTTGGTTCCTTCACGGAGGGCCTTGGCCACCCTTAATGGAGTCTTCCTAAGCCCTTCTCTGTTAACATCTTCTCCCAAACCCTGCAACAGAACCTTCACAGCATCTTCAATGGCAGCTGTAGCTTCCACTTCTTCTTCATCTGAACATTCCAGATTCAGTTTCACTCCATTCTCCAGTTCTCCATTGAAATGCCCCTCATCCAAAGCGCCCATTGAAGGACACAACCAACTGAGGGGAAATCAAAAACTAAACTATAACAACAACAACAACAACAACAACAACCCAAAGAACAAAAGATAGAAACCTTTCAATCCAAGCTGCCCAAATGAAATAACAACAAAAAGAAGCTAAATTGGTCACAAGATCAATGAATCAACAGTAAAAAATCAAGAAGCAAAAGACCCAGTTCTTAAACTGGAAGAATATGAAGATTCCCAAGGGACCCAGATGAAGAAATGACACTAACACAAATCCCAGATCAACACAACCACAAGAAAAACACAACAAAAACAGCTCCGACACTTAACAGATTCAGAATCTAAGGAACCAACCCAGAAAAGAAAAAAATCATATAAAGCAAATCAAACAAAGCTAAAAAAAATAAAAATTCAGAGAGACCCAAAAAAAGGGATTTAGGAACCAAATTCAAGCACGCAAAACAAGGAATATGAATCGAAAATAACAGAGACCCAGTTCGAAAAACGGGGGTGGATTCAATGAATATGAATGAAAATCAAGCACCCCGGGAACCAGGAATGGAAAATTAAAGAAGAAGACCAATTGATAAGCTTTGAATTGACAAAATAATAATAATAATAATAATAATAATGAATTAATAATAATATTTTTATTTTTATTTTTTTTGTGTTCTTCAATGGCTGCTGCTGCGGAGCTAGGCCCATAAACGTTACGACTATGTGTGGATCTCCTTTGGCTTTCGCTTCTTAGCACAATTTTTAATCAAAAAACCGCAAAGAAACATGAAGATATACAACGTGAACGGCTGGGGATCTCGTGCCTATGTACGGTACACTGTACGAGATCAATTATATTGTCTTTTTGCCGGGACCCACGTGGCGTTTTTTTTGTTACTGTGTTTTTTTTTATTCGGGAACCGCGGAGATTATGGGAAGGAAAGTCGGTTAGAGAGAGAGAACAGCGTGGGACACTGGAACATGGAGTTGGAGCGGACGAATTGACTGTCCAGCAGCACGGAACGGAGGAGCGAGATATGGGTAGGGTTTGGGTGCGTCCCACGTGATTACTGAACAGTTGTTGGAATGTGGAAAACGGAAAGTGGACGTTTCACCAACCCTCTATTCGCGCGTTTGACAAGGGATCTTTGGAATCTGTTTAGCATATTAAGGCAGCACAAGACAACTTGCTATCAACAACCTCTTAAAAATTTTATAAAAAGAAAAATAGAAAATTTGTAAAAAACTTTTTATTTATTTATTAATAATGGCAAAATTTTCCAAGAATAAGTTTGAATATGTAGTTTTGTTGCTGTGAGAATTTACCAAGGAAAGTGTGAATGCAGTCCGTTTGTCGAGCTTCTGGTGTTCGTAGAGTGAAAAAAAAGAAATAAAGGTTATCGTCATATGTACTGATGTGGTAACAGCTTAAGACCTTTCGATGTTTAAGTCAGAACTAAACTATATATGATAGCTTACGTAAAAGTTTATTAAAGCTAAAAAATAACTTACGTTTTGGAGATATCTTTAGAAGTATTTATAATAAAGGGTATAGTCCCGCAGAGACAAATGACACTATAATCCCTTAATTGAGGGCAGTCCCTTTGTGGGCAGCGATTGTTTAAACCCAACAAGTTTTATTATAGATTGATGTTCAACATCTATCTACTATATATATAGAGAGATTCATAACACGTGGTGATTACTTTAATCACTTAATTAAGATCTCATATTTAATTATTATTGTTGAACAAGAAAGAAATTTATAAAGAGTCTTTTCTTATTGTGAATTGACTTGAATAATCACAATTACAATATTATACTATTTTGAGAGATATCATAATTATATTAAATCTTTGTTTTCGAATTTTTGAAAAAAAGATTATGTTATTTTACTCTTTCTCTATCTCTATAATTATGGTAAATTGTTAATAAGTCTTTCTTTTTTTTTGAACTTGTCTATCTAAGGCATGTTTCATAGTGAGAAAAGTTTTGTAGAGAAAAATATAGTTTTTTCGAGAAATAATTCCTCAAACAAATTATTCTTAAAATAAATTTTTCACAATTGTTCAATTGTATGTAAGAAAAAAAAAATGATATTCATATGATACAAAGAGAATGAAAAATATAAAGTTTCATTGAATATAAACATAAACATTATCAATAACACTAAAAAAAATTTCATGAGAAAATAAGGGGGCCGAGAAAATTTTGATAATCAACAAATGCTTCTTTTATTCTATACGGAATTATTCTTATAATCTTTTTTTGAATATGTTCATTTTTAATTTTATCTTTTTAATATTTTATCATTTATTTATAAATAAAAAATTAAAGTTGAAAATATTTTTACAAATATTGATAAAATATATTATAGTGCCACAATAAGAAAAAGGAACTGAAGATTATTGTGCTAAAAATCAAAAGAAATATTTCTGGTTGAGATTTATTTTTATAAACCTTTTGAGGAGTGGTTTTTTGGCAACACTTTATTAGAAATTGACACATAATTATTGAGTATGGATCTTTCTGTCCCCATCTTACATAAATAAATGCTTTTGATTATTTTTTTCATAGAGAAAATGTATGTTTCATTTTATCCCCTTCTCACATGTATATGAGGTGGAAAAGGCTCCAAGTAAAATAATATGATGTATAATCTATTTGTTTGGACAGAAACCATTGAAAAACTATGTTTTATGCCTATTTAGTTTATATTTTTCCTACTTCACTATCTTTTGTAGGGTTTGCCATTTTCTTACAAAATGTTTGACTCTCTCTTTTTTTCTTTTTTTCTTCTTCTTCTTCTGTAGACATCCTTATTTTATTTCAAAAAATCATTTATTTGGAGAAGAAAAATATAATAATATAAAAGATCAGAGTGTTCAGATAACCCAAAATACATACTCAAAATTATACTCATATTGACGTGATAAATTTTTATATCATCACATCTTTCTTCAAATAGGAAAAAAAAAAAAAAAAAACTCATTCACCACATTGGTGTGGGTACAATCTTGAGTATAGATTTTGGGTCGTTTAAGCATTTTTATATACAAAATGTTAAAAAAAAATATATGGTTAAACTTAACTCGACTCAACTCAACCAAGTATTTTTTTAACTACATGGTATTGGCTGAATGAATATGCTTCATTCGCTTTGCTTTATCAAGCGATCAGTTGACATTCAAACTCTACCATGATCGATATATCTCAAGCAAAGAGAGTTGTATTAGGTAGTTGACAACTAACATAAAACTTTATCAGGTCAAATATAACACTAATCTACTAAACAAGCAGAAAATAGTTGAAATTTTTACTTTTGACAGGTGAGATAAGTGTGATAAAACAATTGTTTTTTTAGTTAGTATTGTGCATAACTTATATTATTAAAAGGTGCAAGGACAAAATAAAAATCGTTCAACTTACAGAAAAAAAAAAAAAAAAAAAAAACCAAAGTGTAAGAGATAAGTGTAGATGAAAAAATTAGTTAAAATATAAAATCATTATTTTGTTCTTCTTGACGTTAATGGTAACTATTTTTTTTCTTTTTTATTTTATTTTTGGTAATCCAGGCAATGTCACCCATATTAGTTTACGCTTACTATAAAAACTAATCCACTTGAAACAAACACTACTAAGGAGATATGATAACACTTCATTCAATGGCTTATGAATGTCACCACATGTGATCACAACGTGTGACATGTAACTATTGTTAATAATAGAGATAATTTTATAATTTTGGCAAGAAATGATTATACACTATAGCCCTACTGGTGAGAACTTTTTAAAATGTGTTTTAGAGCAAAAATATTTTTAAAGATGTTTGGTAACATTTGCTTCTAATTAAATTACATGAAAAAAAAATAATTTTTCAGTTTTAAAAGAAGCTAAGAAAGATTGACTTTTGTCAAAAGGCTTTTTGTAGAAGTGTTTTTTAGAAAAAAAAAAAAAAAAAGATTTTAAAAAAACACTCTTGGGCCTATATCTATAGTGTGGATTTTATGAATGGGCCATGAGGAACAGCTAAAAAATACTGGTCTGTTATTGGGCTTCTAATAAAATGAGACCCAAGAGACCCAAGTGGCCCAAGACAGATACAACTCAAATAACCAGTTAACCTGGTCGTGCTTGTCAAGAAGCTTTCAAAGGAAGAAGAAGAGATCAGAGAATTAGTGAAATGGCAACAGGGGAAGATAACGGCGAGTTTTATCTTCGTTACTACGTAGGGCACAAGGGAAAGTTCGGTCACGAGTTCTTGGAGTTCGAGTTCCGACCCGATGGCAAGCTTCGTTACGCCAACAATTCCAATTACAAGAACGACACCATGATCCGGAAAGAGGTCTTCCTCACTTCCGCCGTTCTCAAAGAGTGCCGCCGAATCATCTCCGAAAGCGAGGTTCTTTCCGTTATTTGATCGATGATGTTTTCTCTTCTTCTTTTTTTTGAATTTTTTGTGGATTTTTAGGGTTTTTTTTTTTTTTTTTTTGGGTTGGTTTGGTTTTAGATAATGAAGGAAGACGATAACAACTGGCCGGAGCCAGATCGAGTGGGGAGGCAGGAGCTCGAGATTGTGATGGGGAATGAACACATTTCGTTTACAACTTCGAAGATTGGATCGCTTGTTGATGTTCAGAGTAGCAAAGATCCTGAAGGACTTCGCATTTTCTATTATCTCGTGCAGGTTAGCTAATCAATTTAATTGGTTAGGTTTTTTTTTTTTCGAGGCTTGATTTTGCTTTTCTCAAAGAATTTATGTTATTAATACATGCTTAGTTTGTTTTCTTTCTCTTACTTGGGATTGACAGATCGGTGTAAAACTAGTTTTCTGTGTGTTGGATGGTTCAATGAGATTCTCATTGACCTAGGGAAAGTAATTTTGGGGACGTCAAACTGATTGGAAATTTTTTTTTCCCATAGATTATATAGGTAGAAAAATATTAGGAGATTGAATTCGTTTCTCTACTAGAATAACTTTATCAAATGGAAATCCTTTTACATTTACTGATTTCTCCACAAATTGATATCATTCGTAGTGTCTAAACCAAGGTTTGTCTGCTTGGAACGAACTGATTTTCAATGAAGTTGAGTTTTTTGGAAAAACATTTAATCCGATATTCATGACTTGTTGAAACATGGCATACGAGTCTAAGGAGATAAATAATTCTTGAAAATCATGTAACTTTTATTGTCGATAATAATAAGAACTAATCCATAATGTTTATTTGAAAAGTAATTTACAAATTTTAGAATGGAAAATTTTTGTATAAACAATCTCCTTAGAAAAAAAAAAAAATCATCCTTACAACATATTCAACTATGTTTGAATCATAACTTGGTCCACATGATCAATTAGTAAAATTATAAATTGAATTCTATGAGTGCATGAACCTTACCTTAGATATGTATTTATACTGTTATGCTGCTATGCATAAACAATTTTGTATGATGTTTGCAAATCTTACTATCCAATGATTCTGATTTTAATACAGATTCAATTTGCCAAGATCTTGAACAATTCAATTTTTATTTAAAATTTTGACAACCATGACTATGGGAGCAATACTCATTTGCTACTCTGTTGAGGTTTCAAAGGCATTGTACACGACCTTCCTATTATCGTAAGAAAAGTTGTTACAATGAGTCAAGGACACTCTGTGTCCTCAATTCATAACTCTAGGCGCTGTGGAACCATGAGCAAATGTACCACTGTTTTAAAAAAATGTAGTCATTCGAGTAAAATGGGACACTCTGAATCGTACGGTTCACGATTCGATTCACCCCAAAACGATTTAAATCAGAATCTTGAATCCTTATATTTACGAATCAAAAGTGAATCAGTCTAAATCGTAGGTAAATCTTAAGTGAATTAGACCAAATTATTAGTTGAATATGTCTGAATCATTAATTAGCTAAAAAACACTAATGTCTTTAAAACTCTTTGGGTACTAAAATTCATACAAATATACAATTCACATCTGTATCATAAATTTTTATAATTCACCAATCCAAATCCCGATTCAATTCATCAAGCTTCAAAAAAATTCGATTCTGATTCACAATTTTGATAACCATGCTTTTGAAAATAGTTGTACATTTGAAAAAAAAAAAAAAAAAAACCCAATACAAGATGGGCAACTTCATTCTCTCTCACAAGAGATTTTTTCAAATGTATAGCTATTTTCAAAAACACGGAGTCATTTAAGGAAAGGTGCGAAACGAATCAAAGTGTGCAGCTAAATTGGAGGGTGATGCAATAACACTTGCTCAAAATGTGTTTTTCCACTAAAACACTTAAAAAAATGCCAAATCATGGGGTGTTTTATGAGTTTTTGTTATTGAAACTCATAAGAGGCCTTCTAATGGTGGTGGAAGTTTTAAATTTTTTTTAGAAAATAACACCTAATGAGTTGGTGTTCTTTCGAATGCTCACTACAAAAAGGGATGAGAGGTCGCTGATGGGGGCTGAACCCCACTAGCAACCCCTCTTCGCAGCATCCTACACTTGCCTACATGCTACCCCTTCCTATCTCCCCCAATCCCACTAGCAACCATGATATGTATCATAAATGTTTAACCTTTCCATCTCAGCAGTTGTTGCAAAAATTTGCAACTAATACAGTCAAATCAACATTCTGCTAAAGAAAAGGGATTTGCAAGAAAAGAGGCTCGGGGAAATAGGGGATTCTAAATGCGTTTGTGTAGACAATTCTCCGAATTCTTGAGTTCTCAATTTTCTCAAGGAAAGGACCAATCTCTTCCTCTTCTCTAAGGGTTAGAAGTAAGATTCCTAGAGAAAAAGAAGTTCTACGATGACAAAAATGAGGAATTTGACTCTTGAATATTGGCAATGAAGGAAGCTATTGGTTGATGATGGGCTGTGGATAGCGGTAAAGTCTAGGATGCACATAGGTAGTGTTACTCGAACTCAAGTTTGAGTGTTGTATGTTGGTACATATCTAGATGTCAGACTTGTTGCTTTTCAAATTATGGGATACGGGGATTCGGCTAAAAAGTCTTCAAAAATTTAGATCTAGGTACTTGGACAATGTTATGTTCATTACTAAGCCTATATTCTATCTTCTTCTTTCTTTTTTTATTTTTTTCAAGTCTTTTCTCAGTTAAGTGAATTGTAACCGATTAGTCATTCTCTTATCTTTTGTTTTCCATAATTTTTCTTTGGAGAATCTACATAGTAGTAGTATTCCAAAATTTGAAGTGTTGGACATATATCCCATACTCAGTTGGTATCATGAGGTGTCGACACGGCAACAAAGCCAATGGTTTCACATAACTCATGTAGCAAACAACATAAACTCTTTTGCCTAATTTATGAATTATACCATTTTTCCTCATTATTCATCTTACACATGTTTGCCATTTTATAAAAATGTTATGTGTTCCATTGTACTATTGGATTTAGCATATAATCTCAAACTCTTTTGGTAGGGTTTAATTGCAAATAAGAAATTTGACCCTTTTCATTTGTGTTACCAGGACTTGAAATGTTTTGTGTTCTCTCTCATCTCTCTCCATTTTAAGATCAAGCCCATCTAGATCGGACGACAATGGTTTTTTTGACAGAGAATCTATTACAAGATACATTTTTCGGTGTGGGTTTTAACAGGACATTAGCTACCCTCTTTGCTGTATCATATGATGCTACAGGTCTCTGATTTCCAGGTGTTTATTTTATGTGGAACTTGACTAAAATCCTAATTTTACTGTTAATGCTCTTTGAGAACCTTTGGTGTCTCACAGTCGTACTTACAAATTTGAAGAACTGAAGTCTCAAAATTGTGAGAACAGTGTTGTACACTTGAGTCTCCCACCATTGCAATTTGAAGAAGCTGGCCACTACCGCATGTGATTGATCTTTCCAAACTTGAAGATTCAGGGATTCAACAAGAATCACACACTTTCCTATGCTACGGCTTTGGTTGATGGATGAGAAAATTGAATTTTCTTGAAAAATTGGGGTCTACTGCTGGTGAAATTGTGGCCTGTAAAATCTTCTTGAATTTCAAGCTCTACTGTTTTTTCCTTTTTCCAGGTTAAACTTTTGTGAAATTTCATCATCTTGCTCTTATTGAGAGGGTAGAAAAAATATCTTTCCCTGTGGAGAAAATCTTAAGAAAACGTAGTAGATGTTGCTAATTTTCAATTATTGGGATAAAAAATAGATGTCAAAGATGATTATTATCAAAGAACACGACAGTTGTAGTAGGGATGTTATTAATATTTTCATCTCTCGTGAAGAACAGTTCTTTAACTAATTTATGTAGGTGTACAAAAGATCAAACATGACATATATATATATTTTTCTTCTAAACTTCTTTTCATTTAGAAATATTAAAAAAATATATATTAATAATTAATTGTTGCAATAAAGCGTTTTACCTTAAAGCAAATTAAGGCTGTTTTTTTTTAATTTTATAAAAAATAAATATTATTTTTAAAAAATAATAAAATACTATTTTTAAAATTTTTTATTTTTCAGATTATATTTTGAATTTTAACTCACAAACTAATTGCAGCCTAATTACACAATGTATATCTAAAATTCATATATAAATAAACATTTATTTCCTTCTTGCTGAATTCAGATAAGGTTTTTCTGCAAGTCTCTGCTTCTCCATTTCCATGGCTTAAACTCACTCTCTCTGTTTCTCTCCTACATTCTTAACACTTCTCTTCAGAAAGCCCTAATTTCCTCTTCAGCTCATGGCTGCTAAAGCACTTCCCCAAGCACTGGTTACAATCTCTGGAGCTTCCTTTGCGTCTTCTTCGAACAAACCTGGGGTTTCTACCGTCTTCTACTCTGCTCAATTCTCTTCATTCAAATCCAACGGAACCGCAGTTTCAAGAATTTCTTCATCTACTCGATTTGGCTCCACCGTTATACCAATCACCGGCAAAAGATCGGTTTTTGTGAGAGCCGAAGCGAATTCTGAAAGAGATGACGCGAATCCCGAGAGTGTCGCTGCTGTAGTTCCCGAGGAGGATCCTGAGGCACAAGTTGAAGCTGAAGCTGAAGATGAAGATGAAGAGGAAAAGCCTGCTGCTGCTCAGAGGAAGCCTAGAGTAAAGCTTGGAGATATAATGGGGGTATAATTCTTTATTAATTTTTATTTTTATTAAATTATTATTATTATTTTGTTTATAAATTTGTAAATTTGAATTTTTTATTTTTATTTTTTTAGAGAAAGAGTAGGAGTTGCTCCAATTGTAGATAAAATGAAAAATTTAAGATGATTTGGTTGCATATAATGGAAAACCATTAGACTAGTTAGAAAGAGTGAGAGTGATCTATTGATAATTAATGAGGAAGAGTTAGATTAATATGGATAGAAATAATTAAAAAAGATATAATGATTTGTTGAGAAATTCTGCCTGTGCTAAGTATATTTTCATATCTTCGAACAATATTAGTCCCAGACCCAGATAAAAGAGGAGGGTTGCATTAGATACCTGACCACCAACGTAAAATTTGTGTCAAATCAACTATGAAGAATATACTAAATCAAACTCCGCAAAGGGCTAGGACATCCTTGTTTTAAGTGTCAACATGGCTCTTTGATCGAGCAGAGTGGAGGAAGCGTATTCGTTTAGTTGAACCTATGTAGTAGGGAAAAGGCTGGTGGTGTTTATTAACTCTACTTGCAACCTCTACAAAAAGTAGAGGGTAATAAAAAAATAATTTTTTTGATAAATATTTTTGTATTTTATATGTCTGATTGAAGTAGAGGTTTAACCTCCATAAGAATAAGCAAAAAAAAACTTGGCTTATTAACCTCTACTATAAATAGAGGTTGATTTTAAAGTAGAAGTAGAGCTTCCCTAGAGTTGGCATTTAACAAACTGGCCTAGTTTAGTTGAGTTGTATAACTACTTGTACCATAATTGTCAACTTAACCCTTTAGTAGAATGGAAGAAGTGGGACTCATGTAGCTACGTCTATATAGTTGGGAAAAGGCTGGTGTTGAGTTGAGTTGAGGAGTCAATTTGTAGTTTGAATTTTTACTTGGTGTTTTTATATTGCTTGTGTTGTTGATGTGTAGATTTTGAATAAGAAAGCGGTTGAAGCAGCTGAGAAGGAGAGGCCTACTCCTGATATCAGAACTGGGGATGTTGTGGAAATTAAATTGGTAAATTGAGTTATTCTCTTTTTGCATTTACTGGGTTGTTTGCTGATTCAAACTTTTTTTTTTTTCTTTCTCACTTGTTTTTGTGATGTGTGCATGAATCGGATTTCAGGAAGTCCCGGAGAATAGGCGTAGGGTTTCTGTTTACAAGGGTATTGTTATGTCAAGGCAAAATGCTGGAATCCACACCACAATTCGAATTCGGAGGATAATTGCCGGTATTGGTGTTGAGATCGTTTTCCCTGTGTAAGTAATTTTCTCAGCTTATTATTTGTTTGAGTACTTTTATGTACTTTTCTGGTAAAAAAAAAAGTGTCATTTAGACTAGGATATGGATGCCTATATTATGGTTAGATTCTTCAGAATGAGCAGTTTGATTAGTGTTAAGAAACAACTTACTTCCAGTCTGATTTTATTCTTTGTCAACCTCGCGTCATGTTCTTCAATCATACCTGAAACCTCCATTGCACATTGAATCTGCCAAAACATTTTCAGTTTGCTCCTTCAGAATTGCTTCTATCCCAATGAATTGAAATGAATAAACAAAGGAAAGAAGGGAAAAAAACAACTGGAGACTTGACCTGATTTAGGACTCAAGCGACATTATTCCTAGAATATTTAGATGGTAATGATGAATTGTACTGCTGTAAGTCAATGATTTCCTATAGCGATGCTTCTCTTATATGTTTCATGTTCTCTAAAGCCTGTTGTTCAGATGTTCAATTCTCTTCTTTTTGTTTGAATGTTTCCCCCGGAGGTTCTGTTTCTTTTTTAATTTTTTTTTTGGTCCTTTTCTTTTTTCTATGTTGTATCATGTATTATTTGTAGTTGAGGATAGCCCGCTATGTACTCACATACAATATAAAAAGTATTGATGTGATATGCTGATCGTAGACATGTATTACGTTGAAAATCAACTGGGATACATGTGTAACATGACTCTTTACCGCTCAATACATTTTGTACATACCCAAGTGACCGATTGTGTGGTGAAATCACCTAACAGTACTGGCTTTTTAAGGAATTTTAGTCTCTAGGTGGGATTATCCATTGTCATATATCTGTTCTATGCTGCAGTGAGTTCCAAGAGACACGAAGAACACATATAGAGAGTTGTGGTTAATTTCTCCTCTTCAAGATGATTTGCTCATTGTCGAAATTTATGCCTATCTTAGTTTATCATTGTTGTTTACAAGTATGGAAGTTGATTTGGTTTTATTCTGCAGGTATTCTCCAAACATCAAAGAGATAAGAGTTTTGAGCCATAGGAAGGTTAGAAGGGCTAGGTTGTACTATTTGAGGGATAAATTGCCTAGGTTCTCCACCTTCAAGTGAAAATCCCTTGCTAGCTCTCACCATGAAAGAAAGGATTAATGCATGCTCATCTATTTTTCTTCCTCTGAATATTGTATGAACTTTAGTCTTCATGTACCTTTTTGTCAGTATTCTTTTTAAGTGAATCAAAATTATTATTTTTGTTTTGAGTAAATCAGTGCAAGCAAAGATCTGAAGATGCTTGATGTTTTGAATGTTATATGGTCACCCATGTGTAATCCATCCATATGCTTGTGGGGAAAACTAACATAATCGAGATTCGAAATTGCTTTGTAACATACATATGTTGAATTTGATATTGATAATGCATTTGAATCAGGGCCGGCTCTAGGGCAGGACCCACAGGGCGATTGCCTCGGCCCCCAATTTATATATATACTAGTTCACAGCATGTGCCGCATATGACGAAATAAATTTAATAATTATATAAAATATTTTAGAAATACATTTTGTTGACATTAAAGTTGTTAGATCGTCATAAATTAAGTATTAACACGTGATTTGAGAAAATTTATTAACTCTTACTGAAAAATGTGTTAGTCAAGCATTATTTTTATTTTAAATATATTAAAAAATGAGAGTACATTTTTTTCTGCTAAATATATATAAATGGCGCAACATGGTTGATTATTTATAATGATATATAATATACATATAGTAAAAAAAATGAGATGCTTAATCATTCGAAGTTTCTAACAAACATAAAAAAAATATTTGTAACATATATTAGTATCTGACATATTAAAATTAGTAAAACTAAAATTTCATTCATTTTTAGATTTTTTTTAATTAAAGCATTTCTTTTCTTTTTGAAAAAACCCGCGAATTTCGCAAGTTCGTTGTATTTATAATACATGTAAACGGGACAAAGAGGACAAATACAAACAATTTCCAACGGTCATATTTTCCAACGTCTCTCAAAATTCAAAAATGAAATCATAAAAAAAGTAAAGGTTGAGAGGCGAGTCGGTGGTATGTCTTTTAGAAAAACCTCATGAAACCTTAGGATTCAATTCTTAAACCTCTTGAAGCCCTAGGATTATTTTTATTTTCTTTTTGAAGACTTGTTTCTTGGTCCTGATACAATCTTGTCTGGAGATCATCTGCAAGTCTCTCCGGAGGAGTGTACGCTTTTTTCTTTTCTTGATGGTTTGTTCTTATGGATGATTGTTTGTTTAGTTTCTTTCGGTCTAAGAATCGTTGATGGTGTCAGAGAGACGTTCTGTTTACTGTTATTTTGGTTTTGTTTAGATTTTTGCCAATTGATTTGATCATAGAGTTCTCAAAGGGTTGCAAGTTACAATGCTTTTTTTTTTTTTGCTATATATCTAGGCATAATGTGGTGTGAAATGGGTTCATGGAGCATTAATTGAGTCTTTGGCTAGTTTTGAGATACTGATTTTGTGAGGTAGTCCTTTATAAGATTTGGTTCAAAAGCTTGACGAAATGAGGAATCATTGGGTTACTTAAAATAAAGATGTCATGTTTGAGTGATCTTTCATAGTTGCATGATGAAGGTGATAATTAACAATTAGGAGAAGGAAAGAGAGGGAAGGGAGAGAGTTGCAGATTATTCAAATTCATTGATGAAAGAATATTAATTTCTTCCTTCAATTTTTATTTGCTATGCACAAAATTCATGGAGCATTGTGTTCATCTTAGTGAGAGTTTGTTCAAAACTTCATATAGTTAACACAAAGATGAGATGAAGAGTATTGCCAATTTTCTAAGTTTGCTCATGATGAAGGTCACCATGAACAACAAGGAGGGAGGGAGAGAGAGAGAGAGAGAGAGAGAATTGCAATTTTGTCAAATCCATTCATAAGAGTTTATTTCTTTCTTAAATTTAGATGAAGGTATGCAATGGGTTCAAGGAGCATTAGGACTCTATCTTGTTATACAAGTAGTTCTCACTCCTTAGTGAGTTCGTTTAAATGGTTTACAAAAAGATGGAAACATAGTTCTCTTAATTTTATTCGGATGGTTTTGATTTTTTGACCATAACTAGTTCAGATAAAGAGGGATTGAATAGAAGATTACGGGTATTTTTTATCTTTTATTGTTGGACATAATGAGGTACCAGTTGGGTGTATGATGCATTGGTTTCTGTCTAGTCTTAAAAAATTTGATTTGAAGATAATGTCCTTGGTAAGAGTTGGTTCAAATAGTTTACAGAAAGAGGAAGCACTGGATCCTCGAGGTCTATTCCATTTGTTTTTATTTTCTACCAACAAACTTGTTCACATAAAGAGAAAATGAGTAAATATGATAAACATTGTTGATCTTGCACATGATGAAGGTGACTATGGACAACTAGGTGAAAGGGAGAATTTTTTTTTTTTTTTGCTGAATCCTTTACTAAGAGGTTATTTCTTTGCTTAAATCCAGATGTTAACAAGGCACTAAATGGTTTTATGGAGCTTTGGACATTTACATCTTTCTTCATGATACGGACTATGAAGGTAACCATAAACAATTAGGGGAGAGAGGTTAGTTATTTCTTAAATGCTGATGTAATGAGACAGGCAAAAGGGGTTATGAAGCATTTGGCCTTATCTAGTTTTTAAAGAAACAAACTTGTGGAGGTAGTCTTTGGCGAGAATTAGTTTAAAGGGTTAAAATATATTACGTTGGTTTGATCCCTATTCCCCT